>CABFOW010003561.1:0-10774 GCA_902141385.1 Timema californicum
AACTATGTCACTATTATGACTACATTCATATACTAGCAACTATGTCACTATTATGACTACATTCATGTACTAGCAACTATGTCACTATTATGACTACATTCCTGTACTAGCAACTATGTGACTATTATGACTACATTCCTGTACTAGCAGCTATGTCAAGATGATGTCCACACTCTTACACAACAATCATATATACTGGATAAAGAAAGGGTTGGTCTGTACGGGTGCTCGTTATAAAATCTGTAGCCTATATTGGTTTTCTATTTACAGTGGTGTAAACATGGTGACAATATTAACATTAGTACAGTTTTCTGAGGTTGAATTCCATCTCAAATAGAATTCTGATTCATTACTTACATACCTCTTGCGATAAATATTGTTTTTTAAATTAATTGAAATAAATCTATCAATAGTTTCCAGATTTTCCTCTAGGTTATATATTCAATAAAATTGTTTTCCTTAATGTTTGTATGTTTGTCGTGTTAACTTGAACTAAAGTACCTGCCTATTCATTTACCTATCCCGCCAATAGAAGGCACTCTTTAGGCCCGGTTTCAATCGCCGAGAGTAGTAGATGACACAATAGCTTGTTGTGGGGTGATTGATGAACACTCCCCTATGAGGGGGATATTTGCCATCTCCAGGAGGGCACAATACCCCACTCGCAGTGGGACATATCGCAGGGCAGGATCCAACACACTGTATTATCCAGGGAGAAGCTTGCCGAGGTGAACCGACGGACAAAACACAAACATTTCACAGCTGGTGAATAAACCAACAAGATTGCTTTATGTTGTTACTTTTTCCGCACGTTTCTCCCCTCCCGCAAGATACCTTATAAACTCTATTATTCATTATTCACATAGATTTTTTTAATTCACTTGCATGCCTTTTTAAAACCGTGGTTTCAACTTGTCCCATTCCTGGTGGAGAATAGAACGACACCGCGGCCTCTGCGATACCTCAGGGACGATCAATTGAATGAAGAGACTCGGCTCAACTTTTTATAAATGGATAAATCAACCACTTTGGGGCGGTCGTGGGTTTTTTTTGAAAACTAAGGAAAATATGTCTTACGTATAAAAGTAAGGGAAGATTGTGCTCTCCTTCTATTGTTGTGTGTAATTCATCTGGACAATGGGATCAGAGCAGGAAGAAATAAAAGAAGGACAAAAACCCATTCCTGATTTACGATCCTGGTGGCTCCTCCTACCTTGCGCTCTGTTGCTCAGCCCAGTCAGTCCTGTGGAGCAAACCTGGAGACAAAGCTGGAGGAAACCTGGAGACAAAGCTGGAGGAAGCCTGGAGACAAAGCTTGACTGAACCTGCCAGTTGTTTGGATAAACTCTTCCATTAGCTGATTTAAATACGCTCCTTTATTATCTGTTTGGACACACTCTTTTCTTTTATAAGATGCTTGTGATAAGCCTCTAAGAATAAGCTATTTACGAGCTGCTTTAGACAAGCTCTTTTATGAGAATATTTAAATAATCACACTTTTGTAGTATTTTAAATAATCTCTTTTATGGGTGGTTTGGGTACGCTGTTTTATAAACTGCTTTGGGTGAACTCTTTAATAAGCTGGTTTGAATAAGTTATTTTATGAGCTGCCTTAGATAAGGTCTTTTATTAGCTGTTGATAAACTTTTTTATAAACTGATTTTAATAAGGCTATGTTTGTTTTTCATACATAACGTATAGCTACTAACGAATAGCGCATGGCACAGGTTGAACAAATTATAGTAAAAATACAATGGATTATGATGGAGCATAGAGTTTAAAGTCTTATAAATCGATTGATTTTAATTAATATAAATAGGCCCAGCCTATTAGTGTGGCAGATAAATGTTACATTTTATAATAATTTTGCGCAGAGAGCCAAAAGCAATTTGAAAATTTTCTCGCGTTTGATACCCCTCGTCAAGTATGTTAAGGGGTGAAGGAATCACCGGAAATGTTCGAATATTTGTGTACAGACGCGCAAAGCTTCAAGAAAGGCCTACGTGAAAAATACGCGTTATCAGCTTACCCATTATGTTAAAATGGTTGATATGGCGTCATCCCCGATGTTTTTGGGTCAATAAACTTGGTTTTTGTACTATTGAAGCTCCGGGACTTCATAATGCTCAATTGATCAACTCAACATGGGACGATGGAGACAATTATGCCACGGCTCGTGCACTGTACTGCCCATGGAAACATGATTACCAAGAATACTGCCTCTCTAACGATAATGATGACTCTTCAATGCAAGAAATTGACTGGTTTTAAGTACAGACACAAGAAAGAATTCAGTTCTTCTAAGAACTTATATTGAATACTCAGATTAATTTATTCATGTGGAACAGGGTAGTGAACATTGGCGACATTGAACTCTACATAAAATCTTTGGCCAAGTTGAAATGGCTATTCATTACACTTGATCATGCACATTATGCTCGGGTTGTTTCATTTCACTTGAGTGACATGTTCTCCTGGGAAAAGACGCTTCCTCATCATATACGCCGAGTTCCGATTAGGTGAGCTCACTCTAAAAATTACTCACCGGATGTTATCCAGAGTTCCAATTAATGAAGGTCCCGAGAACAATAGGTGGTGCAGTTATTCTCTCGGAGTATCCTGCAGCGTTACCGAGGTGGGTGTTGTCTGCTACAGAGATGGTATGGCTTGTTTCGGAGTTCAGGACCTCCAAAACATATCTAGATAAGGACGAAGACAAGCTTGGGAAGCAAGTTTGCTATATAAAAAATGTCAAATCTCTGATGACATATATTAATGAGCTTGGAAATACTTTTCATGATACACCCAGTGGACTTATGCATTTATATTCCAGAAGATTATAGGACAGAATTGTATTGATTTAACTCAGACGGATGAAGACCCTTGGACAGGATAAATATGCTCCTTTCTTTGAGAATCACTTGATCTGTAGTGTGGTTGCTCTTGATTATACTCATAAGCAAAATAACACTATCCTATTTAGTAGGCCCATAGCCAAGATCCAGTCTCGTTCTCGGCACCAAATAACTTCCCTAAATAATGACCGGGCACTGTTCTATAAACTCTACATTAACTGAAAAGACCGGGATGGAGATTATGAAGATCTTTAAACACGAGAGTAAGTCCTAACCGGATCCTCCAGCTCTCACTGATGACGGCTCTCTGCAGTTTGGGAAAAAATCTTACATTCTTGCCTGCCTTGATAGTCCTCTACAGTATGATCTACCTGAACTTACCATCGACCCCGCCCAATATGCATATATGTTTGTTATCGATGGTCCAACTGTTGCTCAATTCGTAGCTTCACAATCTCAAGACATCTTTTCATGTCACGGAACAAATTTGTTACATACATCCAGAATCAGATTATCCCTGAAGTAAGATAGAGAGATGATATCTACGACGAGTAAAATCTTGTTCATTGAAGTCTATGCTACGCCAGAAACGAGGTCAAGGCAGCCGTCTAATGGCAGAAGTTGAAAAACTTGTCCCTTAATCCTGGTCAGAATTCTTGATTTATGATGGCAATAAACAAGAGCATTTCAGTTTTCTTAGTCAGCTTATCGTTCAGCAAGAATATACAATCAAGGTTGTCACAACTCATCACAATAAGGTTCTGTGCACGTGACCAGAATACATGCATACCTTGATGCCATGCTCCCACGAGGAACCTGATAAGCGGACTGTTTTTTAAAGTGCCATTTGTGCTGCTAAGGGCTGCAAAACAATTCTCATACACACTGTTGACACTGACGGAAAAGGGTAAACGCAGTTGTGGGGCAGCCCAGGGTCACCTTCCATCCCTAAGTGTGGCATTGGTATCTCTGCCGTAGCAACGTAACGGAAGCAATGACTAGCGTGGATAAATTCGCTGTTGTAATCTATGATCGATCCAGCGAGAAGGATGCTATAATTTGAGCTAGACAGCACCTGCTCACCCACAAAGGAAGGGATTTAGAAATTATCCCTTCCTCTAAAGATGTTCTACACCTACACGTCCTATGAACAGCTTATCATGCTGGACATATTGGGGCAAAGCCTTGTTAGTTATTCTACATTTCCTGATCTCGTTAACTAATAACTACAAGTGGATAGAACCAACATATTAAATCTTTTAGAAACAAATATAATTATTTACAATTATTTTAAAGCAAGTTGAAAAATAATATTAATTTTATATACAATCCTCAGGTCAAATGGACTTCTTTGCCAGTGGTAGGGATAGCTTGAACGCCCTCTAAAGCAAATTTTGAAGCAAAAAAACAGCATTTATAAATCAACTCCGATATTTCTAGTTAATCACCCGATTGATTAGTGTAACACAATGGTTACGCTGATAATGCGCATTTTGTTTCACTTTGGTTATTTCTAAAACTTTGTGCGATTGTACCAAAATATTCAGACACTTTTGATGATGTCTCTACTCTTTAAAATACCCCACAAGGTGCCTCATGTCACGTGTGAGGTGATGTTTAAGATGTTTCGTAATTAGTTTAATACCTGCGTCTGTATAAACTCCTGAGCCATTGTAACAATCTTATGTCACGTGTGAGGTGGTGTTTAGGGTGTTTCGTAATTAGTTTAATACCTGCGTCTGTATAAACTCATGAGCCATTGTAACAATCTTATGTCACGTGTGAGGTGGTGTTTAGGGTGTTTCGTAATTAGTTTAATACGTGAGTCTGTAAAAACTCCTGAGCCATTGTAACAATCTTATGTCACGTGTGAGGTGGTGTTTATGGTGTTTCGTAATTAGTTTAATACCTGCGTCTGTATAAACTCCGGAGCCATTGTAACAATCTTAAGTCACGTGTGAAGTGATGCTAAGGTATTTTGTAATTGGTTTAGTACGCGAGTCTGTATGTAGTCCCATAGAAAGGATCTGATAAGATTAATAAAGTAGGGGTAGATATTCTATGGGTGTGAGAGACCTGCCATGGAGAATATAAGTCCCATAGAAGTGTTGTACAGTGTGATGTGTACCCATTGTCACATATGCAACAGAAACAAGGACATTGACTGTAGGAGAGTCTAGGAAAGTGGAGGCCATGGGAATGAAGTTTGTGAGGAGCATCTTAGCTGTCACGAGGAGAAACAAGATTAGGAATGAAAGTTATCTGGAGAAGAGTTGAAGTACTGGCAGTACATGAGATAATAGAGGAAGCAAGAGTAAAATGGTGTGGACATGTAATGAGGATGGAGGAAGAGAGGATGCCAAAGAAAATTATGGAAATAAAGTATGCAGGAAAAGATTGCAAGAAAGGCCATGAAAGAGATGGAAGAGGCAGATAACAGAAAGTGTGCAAGAGAGAAGAGAAGAATGGTATAATTTGAAGGTGGAAGAAGGGTTAAGGACAGAGGAAGATGGAGGCATTTTACTAAACTGACCATGCCAAGAGTGCACTCGATTTGCGGAATAAGGTATGCCTGTCAGCAGACATCCAATTAGAGCCCACTCCAATAGAGGAATAAAGTATATCTGTCAGCCGGTCCACACTAATTGCGGAACAACCTGTAATCCAATTAAACTCCTAACCACTAGCCTAACCTAACCTAGGCTAACCTAGTCTAATCTAACCTAACCTCCATGGTATATTTTAAAAAGTCATTATGAATTTATTGTATATTCTGCAGTTCGTGTAAGTGGATTAGCGAGCTCCAATGAGTTGTTCCGCAATTCGTGTTACCACCGGCCACAGGATGGTAACAGTTGATGATGGTTGATGATGGTGATGATGGTGTTGATGATGATGATGGTGATGATGGTGATGATGGTGATGGTGATGATGGTGATGACGTATGTTGTCTGACCAGCCACTACTGTGATGCCAACTTTTCATGCCACCAGTCCTCTCATTCAGATACAATTCTCTCTTTTAATCATGATATGGTTACCGAACTTGTGTTAAAGACTTGTAAGAGACTATTTATAAATTATTTAGAATATATATAACGGTGGTTTGAAAATTGTTAATATTCGAGATGTCTCAGACAAAAGTGTTAGATGTATCAAAATAAAATAAACCTGTGTAATGAAAGATATTTTCACTTAATAATAATTTAATCAAACATTAACATATTTCAAATTAATGAATGGTTTCATAACATAAAACCGCATGTGTTAGGAAATCTCCTCACACACCCGAGCGATCCTTTAATTATTTTGTTGTTGTTTATAGCGACTCTGTGTCGTCAGCTTATATTTTCTTTAGTTTCATGTCCCCAGACCCCGAATGCAAATACTTGTAAAATATAGCCACTCCGAAAACACTCTCTTTCTCTCTCCCTCCATTCTGGAACAAATAGAACATGGTGCAACTCAAAGAGAGACAGAAAGAAGCCCCTAGAAGGAGTTATTCCGAATAATATACCCGAAATGAAGGCTCCTTTCTCCATTCTGTTACAGCCTTTGCTGCAGAACGGCCCATGAAAGAGTAATATGTCATTATCATTCTGTCCACAGCCTCGCTGAGAAGTGATCCACGCTTAACCAATCTTAAACGTAAACTTCAGTCCATGTTGCGTTGAGATATCCAGCTTAAGCTGCCTCATCGTGTGCACAAATATAATTATTCACCATCAATTGCTTTTAAACAAATAAAAAACAAATGTCTACAAATAAACACATTCTCCACATATAAGTATCATTAAAACCGGACTCGTGTCGTTATCTCGCCGGATCCTAGCAAGACAATAGAGTATCACTCTACACCTGCTGAGCTAGAATATTGTCCGGGCCTCACCCAGCATTGCCTCACTTGCCTCAATCTGGCGACCAGGAGGAATAAGATGAAGTTGAAAGTGCAACCATCCTCTTAATGGTAGCATTTACTATAGTGCACAGGAATGGAGTTTATTAGATAGAATATATGTGTGTAGTTTTATAAATAATAATATTCATATTGATGAATCTTGTGGTAGTTTCTGTCGAAGGCGTCATCTTGTCACGCTCTTGATGGTCCTATCAGCAGCATGCCACCAGAGTTAAGGTTTAACTAGGCCTAATGTAGGTAAGTCTAGACAAATTATTGTCCATACAGTCAAACAAATAGTAACCCAATCAGCTATTCACTAATACAATCAGTCAATCAACCAATCAGCCAGCCAAAACACCACACAGTCTTCCAATTAGCTAGTCAGTCTTCAAATTAGCCATCCAACCAGTCAATCAATCATTAAGCCAAAACACCACACAGTCTTCCAATTAGCTAGTCAGTCTACAAATTAGCCATCCAACCAGTCAATCAATCATTCAGTTAAGGGACTATTTTTGATATTGATTCGATATGCGAGAGCTAATTATGTCTATAGGTAGTGTATTTGATTATCTTTCAATAGGCTGTAGAATATCCACTATATTTGAAGGATGAGTGATTACATTTCAAGAGGCTGTAGATAATGCTATCGTGACTCGACCCTTCCCCAAGATACTGTAGTAAATGGACTGTAGCTTATTTTGAATGAAGAGTTTGATGAAAGTCAATCGAAGGAGGTCTGGAGATGATTAAGACTCATGCCTACGGAGCTACTGTAGTGATGTAACCATGTTTGAACACAAACTAAGTTCCTAGTTTTAGTTGATTGTACAATAATCTGATGTTTATACTGGCTCTTTATACCAGAGTGAGTAGACTCTATATGAGCTCTTGTTGAGTAATACCTAATGTACTAAGATTAGATCACTGTCTACATACAAAACTACCTATTAGACCAGAATCTGTAGTGAAATTTCAAATTATATTATTAAATTTTTCAATAATTAACTATAATCTTGAAAAAAATATTTAACATTTGTTTGGGTATTAGTTAATTACAATATAGTTATCTGGATATTGTACTAAATACAATAATATTTCAACTCATCAAAGCTATTCATGACATGCAAGATTGATCTGAGTATTGTACTTTTGATTTAATCGGGTGTTTAATATTTGTAATTAACTTTTTGATGTATCATAACATATAATAATTAATATAAGCATGCATATTAAGGCGATCTACGAACTTATTGTGTAGAGAATAACAACAATTGACACAAAATATAGATTCACTAGATCGCACTATCTACAAATCCACTGTACAGAAGATGGCCGTAAGTCGTGTGATATACAGGCATATGACCCAAAATATAGCCATATTCAACTTTATCACCATTTTATATTCTCTTGACTTAGAGGACTACATTAGATTTTTGAGAATAACAACTATCTCTCTATTTATATACATCTAATAAAACTTTGAGGTTTGTATAATACATTAGATATTTTTTTAGCTTATTTTTACTTTATCGATAGTATAAACGAAAATATAACCAAATAAGTCATTTTTAAACAATTTTGGCTCTCTGTCGTTTTGTTTGTTTGCTGTCAGTTGATTAATGACTTATGTTCGGGTCTAGAATGGACTTTTTTTGTTGCACTCCTTACGTTTCAGGGCTAGCTATACTTCATTCACGGTAGGAGTTTACCTCTGAAAGGTCTTTTTTCCTACCAATATCCTACTATATAATAGATTTCTGGTAGGGAAAAAGGCCTTTCAGAGGTAAACTCCTACCGTGAACGAACTTTACACACCATCACACTGGCTCATCAGTGAGATAAGAGGTGTGGAAAACTGGTGTAAGCTCTATACGGAGACTGACACTTGATCCAAACAAGGGAAGAGGGCGAGTTCGTGTTTCTTCGGGAATCTTCGTGCGAACATAAAGTAATGTTCAAGGGCAGGTTTCATTCTTATCAAGTGTTCTAATTTGTCGGATGTATTGAATGAGTTCGTGTTTCTTCGGGAATCTTCGTGCGAACATAAAGTAATGTTCAAGGGTTGGTTTCATTCTTATCAAGTGTTCTAATTGGTCGGATGTGTTGAATGAATTAGTGTTTGTTAATGTTTGGTATTAAGCCAACAACACAATTTTGTTTGGTGTCATAAGACACATCTTATCGAATGCTTCTTTCAAAATACTTTTTTTGTCTCTTTGATAATAAATTTAAACTATTTATTTTGGTTTTGATTGTAACAATGCCTCCGCCTAAGAGAGCCATTATTAGCGTAGTTGCATTTGCAAGTTAGTTTTAAATACCTTTAAAGCTATTTTATGTTTTACCTGTAAATTAGATCCCATGTTCAATTCCCGTGTCAAGGTGTGAATTTTCAAAAAAATTGAATTAATCGAATTGTTGCTTATGCGCCAGTGTCGTAATTTAAATATTTTTAAATCTTTGTATTTATATTCATACCTCAATTATCTTGACAAGTATTTTAGCTAAAATTTAGCTAAAACTTTATATAATTTGTTTCTTTTAACTGAATCAAAGAACTTTTTAAAATCTATGTAGGTCTATAGTAATTAATTGATGAACCGCCATGTTGTATTCCCACAATCTTTTTAATATTGGCCGAATAGTACAAATGTTATTCGTTGTTGAGTTATTTCGTTGAAACCCACAGTAATGATTCATGATTATTTCCTCTGCATATGACGTCACCCTCGTGATTATTATATTATATATAATCGTTTAGCATGTTGGTAGCAGTGAGATAGCATGTTGGTAGCAGTGAGATAGCTCTATAATTATTACAATCGGTTTTATTTACTTTTTTGAAAATGGGTATTAATATACTTTCCTCCCATGATTATTGTGGTACGTTAACACCTCATAGTAGCTCACACATTTCTATACTAACACTTAGCCACCTCTTTTTATTAACTTTGCTGGAATTGAATACATGCCCGCTTCGGTGGTCATGCAGTCTAAGGCGCTACTCTCGCAGTAGACTGGGCTGCTGATGACAGGGAGATCAAGGTTCGAATCTTGGTCAGGTGTGTTGAGGGTGGATGTTTACTCTACCTCCACGCAAATGCTGGTACACTTCCTCTAAATATAACCTTTCTAATCAGTAAAACCACTAACGTAATTAGTACAAAAGCGTATAAACCGAACGGGTAGTAAGAGCCGGTGCTAAATTGAGCTGGAGCTTTACGATTGTCTAACAAGCGAGTGAGTATGACGCGGCTTGGTCAGGTCTGGCTCGATTGTCTAACAAGTGAGTGAGTCTGACGCGCCTTGGTCAGGTCTGGCTCGATGTTCTAACAAGCGAGTGAGTATGACGCGGCTTGGTCAGGTCTGGCTCGATTGTCTGACAAGCGAGTGAGTATGACGCGGCTTGGTCAGGTCTGGCTCGATTGTCTGACAAGCGAGTGAGTATGACGCGGCCTGGTCAGATCTGGCTCGATTGTCTAACAAGCGAGTGAGTATGACGCGGCCTGGTCAGATCTGGCTCGATTGTCTAACAAGCGAGTGAGTCTTACGCGGCTTGGTCAGGTCTGGCTCGATGTCTCCTCGCATGATTGCAACTGACAGGGGAACATGGTAGTATCTGGTAACAGTTGTCATTGTTCCTCGCGGATCAAGCAGATGAGACTCTATTGTGATTCTTAGCACTAATTACAATCATCGGGTTGGCTATGAGGACATCAGTGTATAATTTCAACAACGAGACAGTCCAACCAACCGGAGGTTTCCCACAATACAACATCTGGCACAAGTTTCCCTGACATGGAACGTAACATGAATGGAAGAAGCTCGCATTAAGTATAGTAATTAATGTTTTCAAGCTATGAGAGTATAAAGAACTAATTATTGACCTGTATTAAAATATGGTAATGGTTTGTTGTTCAAATATACAGGTCGTGTTGAATGTTGACAAAAGGCGAGGTTTGATGTGCGGAGCGCAGATGACGGGATGGACGATACGAGGATCCTCAGAGGGGGGG
>CABFOW010003561.1:10865-22367 GCA_902141385.1 Timema californicum
GGGGGGGGGGGGGGGAGTGGTTTGACAAGCGATCGCAGGGGAACAGAACACACAATGTTTCATATTGATACACACATGTATTATACATATATTATCTATTTGGAAACTAGACTTAGAGGGCGAGCAGTACAAACAACACATGGTCATATCAGAACATGGTCATATCAGAACATGGTCATATCAGAACAGGGTCATATCAGAACAGGGTCATATCAGAACATGGTCATATCAGAACATGGTCGTATCGGAACATTATTTAAAAACTAGACATAGCTATACGAACAAAACACCCACACTCACAGCATCACACAGGTTTAAAGCACCCGACGGTACCCTAATAGAAAACACACCACACCGATTGTGAACCATATTGGATTCCTTTTCAACACCATAGTCCAGTGATTACACCATTTAAATATTCAGGCTCGTAATATATGCAAAATGTAAATACAAACATAAATATAGACTCACTTTCCCGTAGTAGCTACTTCTGGACATTTTAGGATCTATTGGTTTATTTGATTTGAAGCCATGAGCATCGGTAGTCACGCAATTTAAGGCGTCATACTCATTATATATAAGAAAAATCAAGCCAAACGCTAAAGGTACACGTCTGTCAGATTTCCTTTTTACTATAAAATTTGTAGTTTTTTATGTTTCTTGGTTGGTTCTCGAGCTCAGCTTGAGGTACGCATCACCAGCTTTCATTAAATATGTATTCAAAGTTTAATCATTCTAGGTTTATTGATGTTGTATCTACCCACACTAGTGGTAAATAAGGTGTAAATCTTGTAGAGGTTACCCTAAATACTTTGTATTCTTTAAAATATAAAACTGGAACTGTTGGCTTAGTACGCCAATGCTCTATCCACTGAGCTATCGAGGAATCGTCCCGTACTCAAGATAATTCATCACTCATATTTTGAGGCCTTGAACTTATTTGTATTAAAATGTTATTTTTAAAAATGAACACCAAAACCATATAATTAAACAATTAAAATAACTATTTAAAATAATTTAAAGATCATTTGATCAATTTTAGAATTTATAATATCTACCAAGACATATTTAAATATAATGGTTTCGCTTTTAATATATAGTTCATGCATGAGACAAACGTAATAACATATTTTCATGAAATTGGCATCTTAAACTTTTAATTTGCGAGTTATAGTCAATATTGTTGTTTTAAATTAGAATTAAAGATAGTAACGTTTCAATAAGAACAAGTGTTTCTTAGTATAGGAAATTAATTCCTTCAGCCAAAGAATGTATTTAAGATATGTGCTATCAGATTTAAATATTTTAAAATAAAGATTAAGGAAAGTATAGATGCAAAACTAATTATATATTTCCAACTTACTATCATTGGTTTGTTTAGTATATACATATCTTATGCCATAATTATTATGTTTGTTGTATAGTACAGTTATTTAAGCTAGAGCTAAGCTATTATTTTTAACCAAAGAGAACTATTTTATTTTCAGGTTTAAAACCATGCCCAAATAAGGGTTTCCATGGTGATGTAAGCAAAGAGCGAAAAGACGAACATTCGCTGGGAAAATAAGGTATTTTTTGGAAACTACTACTATTCTCAACTTCCTGGATCACTAACCTTTAAAATGAGAAGTCATTTGTCAAAATCTGTTCGACCGCTTCCCCTTAATTTCTATAACCAAAACTGGGCTTATCAAAGTACATATATAATGTCCTTATTTCAAGATAAAACAAAAAGAAGTATGTGCGGTGTGGTTTGTTTTATCGTGTGCTGATGTTTTTAATTGTTCGCCTGAAAATTAGGTTATAGATACTGATTGGAAATTAACTTACATCTAATCTTTGATCGAACAACTGATTATTGTTTCTGCGACTGTCCTTCTCAATTAGGACGTGATTGTCGATCAAATACATGCTCAATTTAACCATCAACTGTTTGATTCTTTGATCATCTTGTTGATGAAAGACATAACCTAAAATTTTAGTAATTAAATTAATTTTTGCACCCTTATTTAAGTGCTTTTTATAAGTAAAGTGTGTGTTTTATATATTTGTTTTGAGTATGACTTATTTTTAAAGATAGTGACAATATTAAGGCTTCTACGGATGAAGTTTTTCAACTTTAAAATAAAGTACAGGGAATGATTGAGGTCCGGGGAAGAAATGATATTTTATTTAATCACAGAGAAATAAAGTTTGAGCTGAAGTTGATTACATTCTCTTGTGTTTATTCATTAATGTCAATAAAACATCCTTTTAAACATTTTTCCTAGGGAACGTGTGAAAAGATAAGTGTCTTTGCATACAAATTTATTTTTTGCCAAAATAAATAAAATATTGCTTCAGTAGAATCATAGAGTTTAATTTTCTTCAGATGATGATATCATCGGTGGTTGAATATGTGTCGAGGATAACCTGAAATTTAATGACAGCATTAGTTTCTCTTTAAATGCTGCTATGCTCATGACAGATGACAATTGATATCACCATGTGAAGATAGTAAAATTCTATGTTTCTACTGAAGCAATATTTGATTTATTTTGTAAAAAAAAGTTTTTCTATTAAAACTGCAAACACATCCCCCCCTCTTAAAGAACGTAACTGATATTGCAAATTATTGAAATGATTGTATAAATATTATGCAGTATAGACTACCTTAGACAAAAGGCCCATACAATATAATAACATTACTTGTGAATAAATTTAGCTCATTTCAGAATCATATTATCCAAATCAGGGTTTATTACAGTAGCATGTTAGTTTTACATGATTATTTAATCAAATATATGGTCAGGTGAACGTGTATTTTGATTCCCAATTAAATTTGTTACAATACAGTTTTGTCTTGATCTAGGCTAAAGCTGATTGTCAATCCAGTGAGTGAATAGTATATATGTTTTTGCAACCGGCCCTCAAAGTATTCAGCTCAGGCGTATAATATAAACAAGAGTTTGAGACCCTAGACCACGTGACCCCTTATTTAGGTCATTCAAAAATCAAGAAACATAGAAAACGAAAGTTGGATTACGTACTTAGGTAAACAAGCGATGCGCACTCAGTAAGTTATTTTGTTTTATTTAAGCTATTTCTTTCTGTTCTGAAGCTTCAGTTTTTAAATATTGGTTGCAATATATGCCAACTGGCTTGGACAGGACTTTAACAACTGATGTGTTCCTTATCTTAGATATAAAACAGAAAGTAAGTGTAAGTATAGGTGCGTGTGTATGCTGTACAAATATATATATATATGCCCTTTTAGAAGAACTAGAAAGCTTACATTTGGCTGTTGAATAAAGGGATTGCACCATTAAACCAGAAAAATAAAAAAATTGAAATTTTCAAAATGAGACAATGGAAAATGGGGTGGATATAGTTATAAAAAAGCTTTTTATATGAAGCATAAATTAAATTTGGTCAGACAGGTTGAGAGACAATTCTTATAATCAATAAAATCCTAAAATTGAGGTGCAACATTTCCCAAAACAATATAAACAAATAGCTCTATATGGGGCAGAGAGTTGAAATTTGGAAGCCAGGTAAAGAAAACACTCTAAATAACCATACAAGTCTGAAAATTGTAGAAAATTTAAATTTGGCTGGAAGGTTGAAGTACAACCCCAGATAATCAAAGAAATCTTCAAATTTGAAATGTAAAAGTATAGTTGAAGAAATTGCAGGTAATTTGCAGAACTAAGAGAAAGCTCAAAATCAGAAAGCAGGTGTATATAAAACCCATTAGGGCTATACGCTTATGTACTAATTACACTTATTGGTTAAAGATAAGGAAGGTTGAATTCAGAGTAAGTGTACCCGCATTTTTGTGGAAAAAGAGTGGAAAACCATTTTGTAAAAACCCCACTCAATGCACCCGACTGCGATCGAACCCCTATATCCCCATCATCAGCAGCCTAGTACATTGCGAGAGTAGCGCTTTAGACCGGGAGGCAACTGAAGCAAGTAATTCAAAAATTTAAATGGGAAACTCAGAAATATGGAAAGTGGGGAGATGGAAATTATAAGTTTAAAAAATACTTTTTGGGGAGTTAAAAAATTTAAATTTTCTGTAAATGTAAAGGGATAGTTCCAAATAACCAAATAAGTGCTATATATTTTATATTATTTTTTATAAGGCAATTGGGAAATGGGATGGGGGCGTTAGAAATTTCCAACGATATATAAATAAACTACATATCAGTGGGGTAGAAATTTTACATTTTTCAAGTGGTTATTAGAACCACCCAAAACTATCATAAAAGTCTGAAAATTATTTAATTAATAAATGAAGGAGTGAAAATGTTCAAAGTTAATATAAAAACCAATTTTCATTGTATTATCAAATTTAAATTGGCCATTTAATAAAATAGACCTTCTCGGATAGCCGAATAATGTCTAAACCAATGAATTTTCAAAATTGAAGCCAGGGTAATGGAAGAACTCAAAATTAATACAACTAATTTAGAACACTACTTTACGGTGTGGTTAAAATTTGAAATTTAGCATGCCTGTAAAAAAAATCAGGTAACCAAATAAATCTAAAAATCTAAAATTGAGAAAAGGAAACTAGGAAAGGGGATGGGTAGTTGCTTGAAATATTTATTAGGTATTAAAAAATGTGCGTTACAGAATGGAAGAAAATTTAAATTTACCACATAACCATAAAAGGTGTAAAGTTTGGAAATAAAAAAATAGGAAGGGCTGGAAAATTAGGGAGCCTAAAATATTTTCTAGACTAAAAGAAAAAATCTTCTTGTTATGTTAGAACATTATAATTTTGTACATGCAGACAAAAGAAATAAATACAAAACTAAATACCATCTTCAATGGATTCCCTAGCCTGACAATTACATGTCTACAAATCGTAGGATGAATTCAAACCTATTTAGGATCGACATAACAGTTAAAATAAACTAACTCTGCTCCCATAATGCAGCTAACCATGATGCTCTTTGGTGACATGTGATGCTCTTTTTTTACTACATGTTTCTGTTACAAAATCTATTACTTTGTTTAAATTATGTTATGATCGTGCTTAATTAAAGATTACTTTGTTTGGATTGCGTTCGCTGGTGTATTAAGTTTGAACCCCGGCAGGGCCGGATTTGTATCTGTGGAGGCTCAAAGCATTCTAAAATTACTGACGGCCCCAAAATCAAACAAATATATTTCTTTTAAAAGTTTCAACATTATCAGTTTACAAAATAAATTAATGAAATTTCAATATTAAGGACATTATTTAAATAAGGAGCTGTTGTCACAATACATTAGAGTTGTTTAAAACAAAACAAAAATGTGTTGAATATATTTAGTTTTTATTAGCTAAGCTTGATAGGAACAGAAAATTAATTCAAATACAATTTTATCGCAAAGATTTTTAGAGGACCTTGGGCATTAGTCCTTGTGACCAACCTCCCCCTCCCTCCTTATCTGGGTCTGGGGCGTAACTCCTTGTGACCAACCTCCCCCTCCCTCCTTATCTGGGTCTGGACCTGGGGCGTTAGTCCTTGTGACCAACCTCCCCCTCCCTCCTTATCTGGGCCTGGGGCGTTAGTCCCTGTGACCAACCTCCCCCTCCCTCGTTATCTGGACCTGGGGCGTTAGTCCTTGTGACCAACCTCCCCCTCCCTCCTTATCTGGGCCTGGGGCGTTAGTCCTTGTGACCAACCTCCCCCTCCCTCCTTATCTGGACCTGGGGCGTTAGTCCTTGTGACCAACCTCCCCCTCCCTCCTTATCTGGGCCTGGGGCGTTAGTCCTTGAGACCAACCTCCCCCTCCCTCGTTATCTGGGCCTGGACCTGGGGCGTTAGTCCCTGTGACCAACCTCCCCCTCCCTCCTTATCTGGACCTGGGGCGTTAGTCCTTGTGACCAACCTCCCCCTCCCTCCTTATCTGGGCCTGGGGCGTTAGTCCTTGTGACCAACCTCCCCCTCCCTCGTTATCTGGACCTGGGGCGTTAGTCCTTGTGACCAACCTCCCCCTCCCTCCTTATCTGGGCCTGGGGCGTTAGTCCTTGTGACCAACCTCCCCCTCCCTCCTTATCTGGACCTGGGGCGTTAGTCCTTGTGACCAACCTCCCCCTCCCTCCTTATCTGGACCTGGGGCGTTAGTCCCTGTGACCAACCTCCCCCTCCCTCGTTATCTGGGCCTGGGGCGTTAGTCCTTGTGACCAACCTCCCCCTCCCTCCTTATCTGGACCTGGGGCGTTAGTCCTTGTGACCAACCTCCCCCTCCCTCCTTATCTGGACCTGGGGCGTTAGTCCTTGTGACCAACCTCCCCCTCCCTCCTTATCTGGACCTGGGGCGTTAGTCCTTGTGACCAACCTCCCCCTCCCTCCTTATCTGGACCTGGGGCGTTAGTCCTTGTGACCAACCTCCCCCTCCCTCCTTATCTGGACCTGGGGCGTTAGTCCTTGTGACCAACCTCCCCCTCCCTCGTTATCTGGGCCTGGACCTGGGGTGTTAGTCCTTGTGACCAACCTCCCCCTCCCTCCTTATCTGGGCCTGGACCTGGGGTGTTAGTCCTTGTGACCAACCTCCCCCTCCCTCCTTATCTGGGTCTGGACCTGTGGTGTTAGTCCTTGTGACCAACCTCTCCCTCCCTCCTTACCTGGGCCTGGAACTAGGTAATGTTTGATTCAAAGATATTGTATATTTTTTCTGATTGATTATCATAATTGATTTGTTACTGGCTTTCTCAGTATTTTACAAGTAGGGAACATAAACAAACCAACAACGAGATATTGTACCGCACCTCCTAATCTATTATAGTTGGGCTATTGCGTACTTCCGCAAAGAATGGGTCAGACTGCTAATCAAATTATACATATAAAGATAGTTAGATGGCTCGAGCTAGTTTCACTATGGATGTGTACTAAACTATTGGACCAATAAATGCATTTTGGTCCGTGAATTAAAAACAATAGAACCTCCATAAATAAAACTTGTTCGCCCCACTCCAAGGCATATATCATTGTTTCTCGCTGTGCGCTGGTTTAATAATATAATGTTTGTTATCGTTGACCGGCGACAGATGGCACTAGCAGGGTTCTCTGTCCTCGTTCGACGCAAGGACAATCACAAGAGCCGTTATATCCCTCCACACTCGGGAAAGGGTTCATTATTACATTTCAAATAAAAATGGTAGAACAGTAGAAAACATATACTAGTCCCCTTAGTAAACTGGTTCACGCCCTCTTTAGACAATAGTTGCTGTTGAAGATGTCCGACGTCTGATTGGAAAATACTGGGATGGTTTGTAAAATTGCAGATAATCAAATCGCGGAACAATCGGGAGTGATCAAATAATTATTTCCCGCCCTTGTTTTATTTGGGAGGAGGGATGAATCCAGGCTACAAATGTTCATAACCAGTTTAATGGGGAAGAAAGGAAGAGGTTTAACACGCATGGCAGAGAAGACAAACACCTCTCTATTGTCTGGCGCCGTGTTGACGCAACGTGTTAATCTGAGGTGGCGAAGCGTGAACAGTGGCGGAATTCTCCCGTAGCGAGACCGTGTTGGCTGTATTCTAATTAAATCAATCCTATCCTGAGGCGAGGGTAGCATTGTTGTGTTTAGAGGCTGTGTTTAGTTCTCGCAGACACACGGCCACAATAGAGAGCACCACAGGGCCCATCTGATCTTTCAAGAAACTCACTCGAGCGGATGACGAGATACGCGCGTCTCGTGTGCTATTAGAATTATTGTGATCGTGATCGTGATCGTGCGGTGTAGTGTCAGGACTAGCAAACACAGAGAGGAGAACATTCTCATTACACCTGGTTTGTATTAAACACCCAACTTCCAAGTTGAGAAGTTAGGAATGTCATCATTGTCGCTCACGTTAAATTTATTTTATTTATTTTGTTGGGGTATTTTATGGTCACTTTCTGAACCAACAAATAGTATCAGCACACGAGAATTTCTATGAGCGAGCGTGAGAGGGCCTACCAATTTAGCCGGTAAAGGTATTTTCCCATACCTTCCATTGTTCTTTTACGTGTCACAATCGACATGAGACCGTCGGTTTTATTTCCCCTTTGAAAGACGTTGTGCTATGAATTTTTACTGTGCAAGAAAAATCCGTTGACCTCGGTTGGGCTCAAACCGACAAACATCAGATCCTGAGGTGAGCGCTTTTCCTCAAAACCATCTAGGTCAACTTCTCGTTAGAATTTAGGATGAAACCAACGGAAATGTATACATGTTTATGTTTAGATGATATCTGTATTAATAGAATGAAGAGTCTGTCTGTCATGAGCTTTGCTTGATATCTTTCACAGGCGGAGGTTTGAAATTTAAACATTAATAGCTCCTGTGTACAAATATGTGCACCTTGGAGCCAGAATTTTAAAATTTTATTATACTTTTTATTTATTAAAAACTGGGTTAGAATAACTAAAATTAAGTGATATTTTTTTGTTTCTGTTTGAATAAAAGATAAGCGTTGCCCGGGGATAGCCACGTCGGGTACATAAGCTAGTCTTCTATAAAAGATAAAATGTATACAGCATCTATAAGCATAGTTGAGTTAGTGTTTGTTGGTCATATCTTGCACAAGACATTAGTTGATAAAGCCCTTCACTTGGGGATTATTGTATAAGCGCTCCTAGTTCTGGCCGCGCACCGACAATGTCTTGGCAAAAGGCAGCTCTAGTCACGATTAGACGTCTGGTCGGAGGACAATGAATTTATGTTTTCGCTAAAGATATTGCCATCCGCGCATGCGCGAGCTGACTGCAAACCTGCTACCGTGTTGTTTTTATGAGTTGACTGCTAGCTCTGCTGTGCCTTGTGGGTCTTTTTGTTGTTCTAGTGGCATTTTTCATTGTGAGTAGTTATTTAAATTATTTAATGGTATTGGATACTGACAAACTTTTGGTATGGGTCGACCAGAACTGTACGACTTCACATTAAAAGACTACCACAATAAGGATGTTATAGACAGATATTGGGAAGATGTGACAAAGGAAATGGATTATAGAGGTAAGAAATAATCACAGAATCCCGGTAGTTTGATATTTTTACATGTTTACTTTAGCAAGCAATGTTCTCTGAATATATATAATATTAAAATATTATGCATTTAATGCCAAAAACAAAACTAACACCATCTGCCTGCAACACGCTGAACTTGTAGTCCCCGTACTCTCCACGAGAGACGCCATATGCCGTTACCAACATTTCAGTCTAAATTGTTCTAAACTGTTACTATTTACAACCTGTTATTATCAGTAATCACACAATGCCATGTTTTACCAAACCAGTAGAAGAGTTGAGGAAGTGAACCAAACTATCACCAACTTTGTATGCGGCCTTCGAAGCCCTTTATCAATTCCCCTCAGGTTCTTCATCACACTTCTCTTCTACAGTTAACATTTTTCTTCCTACAGATTTGAAAGTCTCCCCTCTGTTTTGAGAATCAGGTAGTGAATAACACAACAGGAGCGAAATTAATTTTTGTTGTACCAACATCGCTCGTTCAAAAATAAGGATTTTATTTACCATCATACCAAACGCACATTCAACAATTCTATGTGCTCACGAGTGTTAGTAATGGTAGATTCTTAGCTGTGTTGTGAGAGATGCCCTCCAAAATTATTTCATAAAATGTACACTCAATGCGTATGCTTCATTACCGAGACACAGTACGGAAATGCTTTCATTTTAGGGTCTAGTTTCTGTGCTATTGACACATTGATTTGATGGTCACGGAATAGCTTTCTTAAATTTGAGGAACTAAAAATGCCAATTTCATTATTTTTAACAAGGTCACTAACATCGGCAACTAAAAAGTTCCTCTCAGCGTTGACAACTGCTTGTAGAACAATGGAATTAAACTTCTTGTAGTTAAAATAGTCTGAACCTGAGCTCCACGGGCTTTCGATCCTAATATGTTTCCCATCGATCGGCCCGCAGCAGTTCGGGAAGTTCCACAATTTCTCAAAACCTCCGGCAACTTGTATCTATTTTTCTGAAGAGGCTTCTTTTAACATGTACATTAGAGATAAAACGTCCCATAAAAGCTGACAAGTTTCAAACACAATCTTCCGAGCTGTTGTGGCCCAATGCGGAGGTTGTAATGTAGAGATTGAAGGCGTTCACCGGTATCAAGGAATCTGAAACAACACAAAAAGAAGTACTGCAATGACAAATAAATATTTTCTCGATATTTGGTGAAGAAATTGCTTTTGATAATAACTTGAATTTGTCAGCCTGAAGAATCCGTCCATACGTTTAGATATGGCTATCACTGAAAATACTTGAAAAACAAATTTTCTGTTTAATTTTTTCAAAATGTATCACTTTCGGGTTTTGTCTTTTCCAGTTTCAGACTGAAAAGCCAAACGGAAATCTATATTCGAGATGGCTGAGAGAAACAAAGAATACTCCTGGTGGATCTGCAGCGCCTGAGAAAAAAAATTGTACCTAGCCGAAGCTATGAGCTTTCTCCAGAACTTGTTATCCCTCACTGCGGTTTTGGGCTGTGAGGGTTGCATCTATTCGAAGTGCAGTCTCCTAGTGACGTTTGTGGCTAGGCGCCAGTCCCGTGGGTCTAGTGGATGGGGGTAGGGAAAGGAGATGGGGGAGAAAACGTAGGCTGGCTGTGGGGTGGTTAGGACATACAAATGATATCCCTCAGGGCTTAAAGGGGAAATTGGGGTAGGTGGAGGTTGGGTGGTTGGTGAGAGAAGACGAGGAGAGTAACTAGCTACCTCAGGGGTAGGGACACTTAAAGATGGTAGGACGAAGTGGGGACGTGCGGGGGTGACTGTCGGGGTAGTAAGAGATGGGCCCTCGGGTTGAGTACTGTTTGGCCGGTGATGTTTTCTTCAGGGTCTTCCGTCGGTGGGCTTTGCTGGAGCGGTGGGTGTATACCATCTCGTGGAATTGCCGGTGACGAGGACACGCCGATGGGGAGAATTGAGGGGTATAAGGAGGGAGTCCTTGCAACACGGGTGTCACGGGGGGTGGTAGGACGAAGTCCCGGCAACGTGAGTTGCGGTGGGAGGTATGAAAGAGTCCCGGCAACGGGAGTCGCGGTGAGAGGTAGGATAGAGTCCCGGCAACGTGAGTCACGGTGGGAGGTAGGCACGGTGAAAGTAGAAGGAGTCAAAACAAAATAGCTCTTTAAAACACGTCACTTTATTTGCTCTTTCGTATAGGTGGTTCACCAGGGTGGGTCACCACTGAATGGGCTCCAGAACTCACTGTGTTACATACCCTCCGCTGCTGCCTGGCCTTGTAAAATGAGATAAAAGGGAGCTTCCCATTGGTGCGGGAAAACGTGAGTGATAGTGGTAGCCAAGTGAGCCAATAGGAAGAGGGATTCTCTCCGAAGTCCGAAGTCAAATAGTATGCTTTGATGCTCCCTGAAGGGGAGCATGAGAGCAAGTTCTAACACTTACCAACAAATTGGTCACACCATGTGGCTCGCAAAAATTATAGACGGGTTGTCGCGTTCCGCGAAGCTCTGAAACAAATAGAGAAAACATATTATTAGTAATAT
>CABFOW010003561.1:22634-54949 GCA_902141385.1 Timema californicum
GTCCGCCAGGTGGCCCCAAGTGGGACACGCATAGTCGAGGATCGGTCTGAGCAACTGCTTGTACAGCGTCAGACCGTTCCTTGTGGACAGGGTGCTACGCCTGTTAAGAAGTGGGCCTAGGATTCCCAGCTTTTGCCTCGCCTTGTTGAGTCTCTCGTTACAGTGTCGTCTCCAGGTCAGTTTGGTGTCCAGCGTAAGTCCCAGGTACTTAACACTGTCCGCCCATCTGATCTGTTCTCCGAACAGCCGGAGTGGAGCCGGCCTGTAGTACTTTCTTTTCCATGTGAAGAGCACTGCGGTGCTCTTCTCTACGTTAATACTCGTTCTCCAGGTGGTCAGCCACCCCTCCAACTGCGTCAGGTGCGTCTGGAGTCTCCTCTCCACCAGCTGCCCTCGCCACGACTAAAAGGGCTGACTGAACAGTGAGGCACAACAAACTTTGTTGGACATCACAAGAGAATGAGTCGTAAACAGTTCCGCTGAAACTGAGGGTGGTACTCGGAATGAAACTTTGGAAGAAGAAATAATACAAGTAACTGAGTCCGGATCTGTAAATGCTGGAAGTGATGGAAATTAATCTAAAGAAAAAAGTTAAGAGATCTATGGCTGAGATTGTAGCAGCCCCTATGGTAGAGTTTTTAAAAGCTAGGGCATAAGTTGAAAAGGAAATTGAGATACAATATTACTTTTTTTTAAGTTTACTTCCTGATACAAATAAACTGGATCAATAAATGCAACGCCGTTTCAAAGCTAAAGTTTTAGACTTATTAAACACTCTCTTTGACGAACAAGACCATGAGCTCACCTCTTACCTTCTACGTCTCTTATTTGAATTACAAGTTCCGATCACGGTTATAAATTTCATCCGCCATATGGCCACCAAGATCAGTTTCCACTCCAAAATTTAGACTTAGGCTATTCATCTACTCAAGAAAAGCAAATGCGTCACACCCAACTAAAGAATGTTCTTCCAGATATACACAGTGGCAAGGCAAATGATTTCCGCCATCAAAACAATAGACTTTAATTTGATGAGTTTCTTTGATTTCATAATAAATTATAGCTATTACATAACTATTTTTAGGCTTTATAAATTACAATAGTGTTTTGAATTGTTGGTGTTATTACCAGTTTTTCCTCTGGAGATATACTATTCCGATAGTTGGTGTTTTGCTTTCTAATCCTGTCTCCAATCACTTCCAACAAGTGATCAAACGTTGCAATGCTTAGTCTACAAATTTATAAAATTTGCTTTTACCCCTTCTTAATTCATTTATGAAACCAGAAAAATCTCCTTTAGCGTTAATTTGATGCACTCAACAGCCAAGATCAGGCTTTCCATTTTCTAATAATATGTACCACAGAATAACAGCTATTCGCTCGCCATCTTTACATTGTCCACCACTCCTTGTGGTCGAATGTATTTTCAAAATACGAGTTATCCGGTCTTGTCTTGTCTGATCTTGTGTGCGGGCAACCGGAACTGTCCGTCAGTTTTTGAACATACAGGATAGAAGGATTTAGTGATCCCCCTCCTAAACTACATCACTCGATTCAATTCTATACTCTTTACTTTTCGTTTCCTTGGTATTAAATCATAATTAACAACCGAAATACACTAGAAACTTTTCAATCCGAACTAATTGGGACTAAAATGGGTTCGTATTAGTAGAAATTCGGATTAAACGGGAGAATACAGGGATAGAGTGTTTTTACAAAATTTAAATTACAGTTTTACTAGTTCAATCAAATATTCATTTATGTAACTGATATGTAGCACGTAATAAAGAATTTATTATCAGATAAAGCTGTTTCTTATAATCATCTTTTAGCTTTGAGCTTTAAACAAATTATAAAAGAAATTGATTTAATTTACTTTCCCGTTTTCTGAAACGTGTGTTCGAATTATCTGAATGTCTTACCGCCGGGTTTCAGTCTAACGGGGTGCTATATCTGGACTTTGCAGAGTGGAAATTTTCAAATTTTCAAATATTTTACAGGTATATCTATATATGTAAATTATAGTGTCATAGAAAATAGTTTCGTATACATTTGATACTTCCTAGTGTGACATTCAATTGGAAGTGTTTGAACAAAGAGTACCCAATAAAGCCGCGCTCTTTATTGTCATACAATACTTTTACGTCTAATAGGTCCACACACTAGGGCCAGTTCATATTTTTATAATTCTTTAGGTAAAATCGTAGGAATTTGACTTCACATCAAACTATTTTTCCCTTTTCCATATATTCGAGAAGACAAGATGTTTTATTTTAGAGTATGGCTCATTTGCATATATTTAATTAATACCACAATATATACCATTCACCCATCTTCCCCGATACCTCAACGAAAGTACACACTTGTTAAAAGGCGATTAGAGTATATAATTGGTTGCTTATGTGCAACCCTTTCGCAGCACATTTAAGACCATTTGTCATTTCAATCAAGGACAGAAACTTTAACATCAATAACCAGCCCCATGGTGTATTGGTAGGTGCACCTGGCTACGGGCCTAGGAGTCCAGGGCTCGATTCCCAGCTGGTACCTTGGGTATTTTTCCTGAAAGGGAAATTACACCAAGCGTCACCAGGGTTTGGTAATTTAGGCTTAAGCTAAGTTTAAATGTTTCCACTGGTTCGGCACCATAATACTCATAATCATCACCTCATGGGGCCATAGAAAGAGGGATGTGAAGAGTCCACTGCAAAAATGATAGATGTCACAAACCCTTATTTATCAGGAAACAGTTGTTTAAAGTTGAAAACCTTTATATTAGACGACTATCTATTTTATTAATAAAAGCATTTAACTTATCTACTTTTTCTAAACAGTAGAAAATATATTAAATTATCTAATAATTCCAAAACATAAAATACAGTTTTTTGTGTATAAAAACATTTTTTAACTACACCGTATATGTGCAAAAACGCTGAATGTATTAAAAAAATTCCAAGAATGATGAACATCATGGGGTAGAAATGTATCACTTAGACCAAAGAACAGTACATGCTGCTACATGTGAAAGTAACTAAGAAAGTTATTATAAAGAAATGCATTGATAAAATTACCTCATCCCTTGTCCCTGTGACTCTTCACCTTTCTTTTTGCTGTCATTTCTCTCATGGGAAAGCATACTATAGATTTCTCTGGCCTCTTGCCCACAAAATTTCGCGAGATGTTGCAAATCTATGAACTTCTCATACGTAATTGACAGAAGATCTGTAACATGATGTCCAGAATCATGAAATTGTACTCTCTCTCTCTCTGAAGATGAGCTATCCGACCATTTCCTTTCTGCTACCTCCTTCTCTGCTCGGCGCTTGTCACAGCTTACACAAGTATCACATCTAGGTCTAAACTGATGTTAAACTGCGTATTAAAATAGTTTTGTTAAACTCACAGTACAGTTGGTAAGTTTCATTTCTTTGTGCATATCACCATACATTTTCGTCACATTTAACACAGCGGGAAGGAAATTTTTTATCACCTTTGCGCTTACAATAGTGACTAGGACTACGATTAAAAGAAGCTCTGTGATTGGTTAAACTTTTCTCAACTTTAGGGGGCATTTTACAATGTGAGGGATTGTATTTCCACCGCTTATCTTTTGGTGCCAGTCCAGTCTTCTTACACGAAGTCTGTAGTGGATGTACCCTCCTTGAAGTTATGGCATGGATAGAGTTAAAAGCCTTCTCTCTCTCACACACACTGAAATTTCACTCACAGAATTATCATCACAAACGCTAACTTTGTAGGTGTAAACATTTTCATGATATTTTGCATTATTTTCTTCTTTCCTGGCCACATGTTTTTTAACTGCATTGTGCTGGCGGCCGGGGTTCAATCCTCGGTCCCGGCAAAGATTTATCTGATTACCAAACCCTTCCTTCACCTCTGACAAGACATCTTGTGAATGTGGGGAATGCCAGACCTCCACCGTGGTTCGGATTCCACGTTAAACTATAGGTCCTCCATTTCATCTCACAATCACCCTACCATTACACATTAGCGTAAGTGCGTATAACCCGAACGGGTAGTAAGACGCGGTGCTAATAATAATAATAATAATTTAACTGCATTCAATGACATTAAAACCAACTTCTATGAGTTTTGTTCATAGTAGCATCTCATTTGATTGAGTTAACTATTAATATGTTTTCTTTTTATATCAGAAACTTTTTAAAACAATTCAGCCCCCCACAGTCCCAGTCCGGGCCAGTCTCGTGACTACGTAGCCTCATACTCTTCATAACTTCACTTATCCCACCACTTCTCTTCCTTGCAACTGTTTTCTTTTACTTGTTACGGGCTTGGATTCTGGATTCATGATGTTATTGATGAAGGTGGAATTTAAAGGACGTGTACCCCCATTTGCGTGGAGGTATAGTGGAAACCACTCTCAGTACACCCACCACAGTTTGAGTCCCGACCTCCCTGCCATTGACACGTGACTGACACCTTATATTATGTGGCCACCAAAGAAGGTCCTCTCCATCGTAATAGTGATTCAAATGGGGGCCTTACAATTTTATAGATAAGCTTTGAAGGTCCAGGTGTGCCTAAACGTAGCCGGAACATTTGGACACTTATCCTGCTTACATATGTGGAAAGGCATTTTCACGACATTTTTGATGAAACCTAAAAAAATACTAAAAAATTCAAATTGAATTAGCGTACAGGACTACCCAAGTGATTTATCTCAGGAAAATATTAGATGGAGCTTTTATCCTGGGTAAAAGTTGTCATCGCAGAAAGGGAACTTAAAAGAAATAGATCTTGATAAGCGTTAGTAAATATTTCTCTTTAAACCAAAGTGAAATTCAATATAAAATAAATCAGGATACATCGTCAAAGATGAATGGAGTGGAATGTAATACACTATAATATAACTTATTTAATTGGAAGTCCAAGGGATATTTAAAAAACATCGAGGTGTCCAAAATTCTAATCAACAATATTTATAAATATATATGCAGCTGGTATAAAATAAATAAATAACCTCAAAATATAATACATATAATCACACACATTCCATGTATTTAAATCTTATAGATTTAGCTAAATAGCTTGGTGAGAAAAATATAAACCAAAATATAAAAACTTAAATTAACATACGAGAATTACAGATATAAATCAGTTTTTGACTTATATTACATTACGTTGTAAAATATTTTATAGTTTGTATTGAATGCATCTTTTCAGGTCCACGTGACTGCATTGTCACAAAGAAGCAATGGAAGTCGAGCCAACACATGTCATTCTTCTAGGAAACCACCAGTACGGGATTCCCCACTTTATCTTTTACTATTGCTAACCTAGGTTTGATATTAGCAACAACTCGTAGAAGTTATCAATTTATACACTTTGAATTATCCAAATATTTCCTTTTAAAATAATAATTAAAAGATAAGTTCTTACTATTAATTCCAATAGTAACTTCATAGGGAACATGGTGGATCTGAACGAACAAATCTTTCGAATCAATCAATGTCGAACTTCCCAGATCCTGCTGTAATTATAGTCTCCTTTCAGTGCCTTAGATATACGACTGTTAAGATTGTCAGAACGAGAAACAAAGTTCCTGGACTCAAACCAAGTGCTGTGTGCTGTCTCTACATCAATAACCATCACAACCAGGAGCTGGGTCCCTTACATCAATAACCATCACAACCAAGAGCTGGGTCCCTGACATCAATAACCATCACAACCAAGAGCTGAGTCCCTGACATCAATAACCATCACAACCAAGAGCTGAGTCCCTGAGATCAATAACCATCACAACCAGGAGCTGGGTCCCTTACATCAATAACCATCACAACCAGGAGCTGAGTCAGTCCCTGACATTAATAACCATCACAACCAGGAGCTGAGTCTCTGATATCAATAACCATCACAACCAGGAGCTGAGTCTCTGACAAAGTCAGTCTCTGACATCAATAACCATCACAACCAGGAGCTGAGTCAGTCCCTGACATCAATAACCATCACAACCAGGAGCTGAGTCAGTCCCTGACATCAATAACCGTCACAACCAGGAGCTGAGTCTCTGACATCAATAACCATCACAACCAGGAGCTGAGTCAGTCTCTGACATCAATAACCATCACAACCAGGAGCTGAGTCAGTCCCTTACATCAATAACCATCACAACCAGGAGCTGAGTCAGTCCCTGACATCAATAACCATCACAACCAGGAGCTGAGTCCCTGATATCAATAACCATCACAACAAGGAGCTGATTCCCTGACATCAATAACCATCACAACCAGGAGCTGAGTCTCTGACATCAATAACCATCACAACCAGGAGCTGAGTCTCTGACATCAATAACCATCACAACCAGGAGCTGAGTCAGTCCCTGATATCAATAACCATCACAACCAGGAGCTGGGTCTCTGACATCTATAACCATCACAACCAGGAGCTGGGTCCCTTACATCAATAACCGTCACAACCAGGAGCTGAGTCTCTGACATCAATAACCATCACAACCAAGAGCTGAGTCTCTGACATCAATAACCATCACAACCAGGAGCTGAGTCCCTGACATCAATAACCGTCACAACCAGGAGCTGAGTCCCTGACATCAATAACCATCACAACCAGGAGCTGGGTCCCTGACATCAATAACCATCACAACCAGGAGCTGAGTCCCTGACATCAATAACCATCACAACCAGGAGCTGAGTCCCTGACATCAATAACCATCACAACCAGGAGCTGAGTCTCTGACATCAATAACCATCACAACCAGGAGCTGAGTCTGTCCCTGACATCAATAACCATCTCAACAAGGAGCTGAGTCCCTGACATCAATTACCATCACAACCAGGATCTGAGTCCCTAACATCAATAACCATCACAACGAGGAGCTGGGTCCCTTACATCAATAACCTTCACAACCAGGAGCTGAGTCCCTGACATCAATAACCATTACAACCAGAAGCTGAGTCCCTGACATCAATAACCATCACAACCAGGAGCCGGGTTCCTTACATCAATAACCATCACAACCAGGAGCTGAGTCCCTGACATCAATAACCATCACAACCAGGAGCTGAGTCTCTGACATCAATAACCATCTCAACCAGGAGCTGAGTCTCTGACATCAATAACCATCACAACCAGGAGCTGAGTCCCTGACATCAATAACCTTCACAACCAGGAGCTGAGTCTCTGACATCAATAACCATCACAACCAAGAGCTGAGTCCCTGACATCAATAACCATCACAACCAGGAGCTGAGTCCCTGACATCAATAACCTTCACAACCAGGAGCTGAGTCCCTGACATCAAACCAGTCCCCAAGTTCTGGTCCCATCTCCCTGGGCCCCTCCATTAGTGAAAGAGCAGCCTAAAGAATTACCCCAATAAAACTTTTCCCCTTGGAGCTCTTGTATACAACTATAGGGATCAGTGTTAAATTTGCCATCATAAAGCCTACAAATCAACGATTGAAACTGGCGAGGGGAGGGAAAAGACCAGGTGTTAAAGTTCCCTTTGTCCCACGAATTTGTCGGCTTGCAATGGGTCGCGCCCTCTAAACACTGACTTGGAGCACAATGAACTCTCCATGATTTCTGCCACCTTTCAACCGCTAAGATGTGGGGACCCCCCGCCTCAAGAATCAACACGATTTGTCACGCGGTCTCATGGTTTTAAGATACAATCAAAATATAAGTGGACTATTCACGTAATCGCAAACTTGTGTTGATTTAAAGTACTAGGGGGAACTTTTTAGTGCATTATTAGGATAATAAACATATCCTTAATATTTAGTTATTATTAAAATTATAGAAAAAAAATACTATTTAAATAAATAAATGGGACTGTGCACAGTACAGATCCTCTCGCTTCTTTATATAAATTATAATATCAATTGTTAAGTAGATATTTTATTTTAGTTCTGTGCACTTTAAATTCATTTGTCAATACTTTTTCTTTACTATCAGCTTATTATAGCTCAGAAAATTTCTACCACATTGAGGATTAATTTTTTATAGAAGTTTTTTGAAAATTCGATATTCGTCTTCTTACTCCCCATTTCAAAAAGCCCTGTATTAGAAAATTTAAAGATTTAAGTTTTGAAAATTTCCCCATTAATAAACCCCAAATTAGAAAATTCAAATATTTAAGAATTATTTGGGTATTTATAGAAACCCTACTACTACAAACATGGCAGTTTATTTTCCAACTCACCTAGAAGTTTAGTTTTATTTTACTCTGATTACCAAACCCTTCCTTCACCTCTGACAAGACATCTTGTGAATGCGGGGAATGCCAGGCCTCCACCGTGGTTCGGATTCCACGTTAAACTGTATGTCCTTCATTTCATCTCACAATCACCCTACCATTACACATTAGCGTAAGTGCGTATAACCCGAACGGGTAGTAAGACGCGGTGCTAATAATAATAATAATAATAATAATAATAATAATAATAATAATAATTTATTTTACTATATCTTTCCCCCCTCCCCCTCCTATTACCCAGAGCTCAACTTTAAAATCTAAAACTATACCACTCTTTTGGTTATTTATAGTTGTGCATTAAACTTTCTGCTGAATTTTGTTTTATTCGACACTGTGAAGTAGTTACTTCAATTAGTTTGGAAACCCTTGAATCCATCTCCCCCATTTTGCCAACCCCAACTTTGAAAGTTGATATTTTCAGACTTTTTTTAAAATTATAAGCCTGTACCTTTACCTGCATGCTAAATTTCATTTTTCTTCCTCATAAAAACTTATTTGTTTATTTATATCCCCACAACCCCAATTTTTTTTTAAACCTACATTGAAATGTATCATATTTAGACTTACTGACTGTATGGGTTAACCCTCCCCACCATTTAAGATATTTCATTTTGAATTATTTTGTCAGTGGTTTTAAAACCTTCCTGATTGTTTTATCACCACATCCACCTACCTGTTAAGGTTATACGTTCATATAATACTTACTCTAAGGGAAAGGGATGACGAAGGAAACCATTTAAAGGTAATCTACCCACATTTACACGTGAGAGGATTGTGGGAAACCATTTATGAAAAAACATCTTCAGTGGGCCCAACCAAGGTTCGAAGCCCATATAGCCCCGTCATAAGTAAAACAGCTCAACATGAGAGTGACGTCTTAGACCATTTGGCCACTGGAGCGGAGGACCAATTGTTATCTTCTCTCACAACGAGAAGTAGTTGTTCATACAGTCTGTAGAGATTTCTAAACATTTCCTCCCTACTTCTCCAACCCCCGCCTAGAATTTCAAATAGTTAATAATTATTTAGGTACTTTGAGTACATTTCTGGCAGATTTTTAATACAACTAAATGTAGTTTTTTCTTGTTAATATAAGCCCTTCCGCCCTATTTCCCGGAGCCCCAATTAAAAATTTGAAATTATCAAACTTTTATGGCTATTTTGAGTGGTTGGTTTCTCTTCACCCCTTGGAAATAAGTTGTTTCTGTTAGTTTTGAAAATTTTGAAACCCCTCCTATCCATTTTTTCAACTCTTAATTTTAAGGTTCATATTTTAAGAGTTAATGGAGCAGTTGATGTTTTAGTTCTTCCCGCATACCAAATTTCAATTTCCACCTCACCTTAAAAATAACCCAAGACATTTCCCAAATACCGATTGTAATCTCATTGGGTGGTTCCTCTATCTACTTGTCTCTCTATGTTCATTTATGTAAGTACTTCAATTTCTGCCAAGTTGGAAATGTTTTTAAGATTTCCTTTGGGGGAGTGGCCCATTCTCCGGTCGTTCATACTGACATTATTTTTTTTTAAAGTATGTTTGGAGTGCCTCTTACATCTGCTTACAAATTTCAATCTGCTAACACAATGAGAAATAGTTTTTTATATAAGCTTTGGAAATTTCGAAACCCTCCTTTTTCACCAAACCACACTTAGAAATTTCAAATATTTTAGAATTATTTTGGTATTTGGAGTTATTCCACTACATTCCTACCGAATGTCAATTTTCTATCTCCCCTAAAGTGAGGTGTATATTTATAATCCTCACCCCGCCCCCTTATTCCCCCATTTTCTAACACATGGGAAGTGATTAATTCTATTAGTTCTGGAACTTTCGAGGGGGGTGGAGCTCGTCCTACCCGCATTTTCAAATACTTCACGTATATATTAAATTTTAAATACCAACCCCCCCCTTTTTTTCCCCCACAGTCTCATTTAACAATTGGAAATCATCAAACATGTTGGTTATTTGTAGTAGTCCCTCAACTTTCCTGCCGAGTTTAAGATTCTTACCACTCTTGTAAGTTGCTGTTTTAGTGAGTTTTGAAAGTTTTGAACCTCTCTCCCTCATTTCACCAAATACAAACTAGAAATTTGAGATTTCAAGACTTATTTTATTTTCTGGGGTGGTATCACTACCTGCCTACCAAATTATCTACTTTCCCTAATAGATTTTTCAATAAATATAGACTCCCCCAAAATTCCCAAATTCTTCGTACTCCATTTTTAAATTCTCCATTTTTATAATGTTCTGGTTATGAGGCAATCCCTCTACCATTTTTACGTGGTTCATATTTCTCGCCCATCTGACCCACAGACACATATAAACAGTAGGGTCTGGGTAGTTTGAAGTAGGACTGGGCCATACCCTCCTCCCCTCGCATACCACCCATCTGAGTACTAATAGTGATGACTCATAAAGAAAGTATGTAATCTGACCCACACACACATATAAACAGTGGGGTCTGGGTAGTTTGAAGTAGGACTGGGACATACTCACCTCCTCTCGCATACCACCCATCTGAGTACTAATTGTGATGACTCATAAAGAGAATATGTGGACAACTAAACACTCCTTGTGAGACAACTCCCTGGAGCAAAAATTTAATAACAATATATTTGAAAACCTCTAATTATCTTCATTCCTTTCGGTTATTCCGTTTAGTTGAAGATAGTTCTGGTCATCTTTAACTAGATCTATTAAGACTCTAGTGTAAATATAAATATTAAGAAGCACAAACTTGATTTCTCAATGTCTTCCATTTCTTTTAGCATTGCAGCTTACTACCCGTTCGGGTTTTATGCTTATGTACTAATAACGATAATAGTTTCAAGGATTAGGAAGATTAAATTTATAAGAAGTGTACCCAAATTTGCGTAGAGGGAGAGTGTAAACCCATTTTAGAAAACCAACCTCAATCCCCCCGGTATCGGAAGTCTAGTCTACCGCGATAATAGCGCGTTAGACCACGTGGCCACCAAAGGGGGTGTCTTCAATTATTACTGCTATCGAAAGAATTTATAATCAAAGTTTCTTGACTTCCATTCGTAGCTCCCAAATAATACCAGGCAGATCGTACTCTCTATTCCGACTACTCCGTCTTCTACAGCACAATTAATTTATATAAAAGCTTAAAACATATTAAGTAGAATGATAATAATAAAAAACTAAATATATGAAGAATGAATTTACTAAATTTATATAAAAAATATACAACCACACAGACTTTGAGTGACCCTAATATTCTCGATTGAAAATTAAATGTACAGGAACAATAGTTTCTGTAAGTCCTGGTTGTATGCCCGCCTGGTGTGTCATTTTACAAATTATATAATTAGAAATTACATGGTATTTTAAACTAATTAAAGGGTCATATAAAATATAAATCTAAACAAACACGGTACTTACTGACCTTTTATAGCAGTAGTAGAAAACAAATAAAAGGAAGGCATTTCACTTTTGACGGTTGAAATGTACTAAACTACTTTAGCATGAGGGTTGCTGCTTGTCCAGGCGCAACTCCAGTTGACAGATGGAGGATAGCATTATACTTCAAGAGACATTGCTGCCAATTGTTTGATAGTAAAAACTAAATGTAGTGTATAGCTTGTCCCTCCGGTATAGTAGCTGGGTACGAACTATTTCTTAACCGTAGAAAACTATTCCAACACGGCTCAATACGCTCTATTTCTAGCGCAGAGAGGAACAAGAATGGTTATGTTTAGTTTGTATTTGTACAATACGTCTACACATTATAAGCTACGTCATAGTGTAACAATTCAAGGTAAGCTTGACATAATCAATTCGTCATAGGAGGTGTGGTAAGCAACAGAGAGCAGAAGATGTTAAATTGTTGAAAGAAAAAACATAAATAAAACAAAATTGTTTGTTGGGAAAGTTTTTACTGCCAAAAAAAGTTACAAGAAATAAAAATCATATAGTCTTATAAATAAAACAAAATTGTTTGTTGGGAAAGTTTATACTGCCAAAAAAGTTACAAGAAATAAAAATCATATAGTCTTGAAGATCATATGGTTTGGCGAACGGATACATGAGGTTAGGTAGATCTGGAAGCTTTTGTCAGTTACCAGCTCTCGTATGGTGGATGGACTATACCTCTAAGTGTAAGTACTGTACATTTTATAATCACGGGAGTATTGCGACATCAGCCGAGTTACAGACAGAGTGGGTTGTAATAACTGGGTAGCACACATGTCAACAAATTGTCCGAGCCATAATGCGTTCTTCCACCACGTCGACACGGAAATGGACATTAGTAGATTAATATTAAAATGAGCAAACAAGGAATTCTCTGAGCACATTGCAAAGGTGTTTTTTTTCGACTACCTTCCAAGTTATGTTTAGGCTGAAGAGAAGATGAACCTCCCAGATAAATATCTTATTACAGTTAGATACATTGTTATTACCCTCCCACAGATAGGTCTAATGACCCCTCCAGCAGACAGGGCTACAGGAAACATAACAAGTAATTAACATTTCCAGATGGAAGTTGAGAGTTAGTTAATTCATGATATGCGGGTTGGTTCGTATGACGAGTGTTGGACTGTAGAAATGTGGTGCTCAGTATTTTGAGTCTGGAAATAAGACAAGAAAAGACACCTGCAACAGTCGAATGTTACGTTGTCTTGTGGTCAGACTTGTTCCTCCAGTCATCGTCAAGTAACTCCCCAAAGACGGTCGTACAGAGATAGAACACCTGAATTACACTTCTTCAACGTAATTTAGAATAATTGTTGCAGTTTTTAGCTGGACTGAATATTACCACGAGTACATTAACATGTGTACAAATCATTTAAGGTACCTACACCTAAATATATCATTTGATTCAAACTATATTTCGCTGTCAGTATATTATGTTGGTGTAGTGACCCATTAAAATAAAACTATCATTTTTTTAATAAATCAAAAAGAGAGTTATATTATTGATGAGTATTTTTTAAGTATGGCGCGTAGTGAAATATAGATCTACTGAAGTTTGTTCGTGCGGTGTTTTGGCCGGTATTTAAGCAGGGGTTAGTTTAGTCTAGCGAACAAATATTGTTCACCAGTGATGTCATTTGAGAAAGAAGATTATCTTGTACCGTGAATCGATTGGATAGGTGAGCTGTTTGCATACAAGTTACGCATGTGTTATAATAAGTTCGTAGATAGATAACTCCACTTTGAATACCATTAGCACTTTTGTTTGTATATAACCAACCTATTGAAAGATGGCAAATAAGTAATGATAGTTAAATAATTAATAATGTAATAAAATAACTCTAAATTACATGTCAATTGAAATTATCGTTTAAACAAATTTATTAGAACTATAAAAACAACACTTTGTATGATTTATTGTAAAAGGAGCTATCTTTAGTGAAAATATTGAATATGTCCTGAAGACATTTCAAACTATGTTAATCCACAAAATTATATATGTCAATGTTGGCTATAGACTAATGTTGACCGTAGACTAGTGTTGGTGGTAGACTAATGTTGACGGTAGACTAGTGTTTGCGGTAGACTAGTGTTGGTGGTAGACTAATGTTGGCTATAGACTAATGTTGACCGTAGACTAGTGTTGGTGGTAGACTAATGTTGACGGTAGACTAGTGTTTGCGGTAGACTAGTGTTTGCTGTAGACTAGTGTTGGTGGTAGACTAATGTTGGCTATAGACTAATGTTGACCGTAGACTAGTGTTGGTGGTAGACTAATGTTGACGGTAGACTAGTGTTTGCGGTAGACTAGTGTTGGTGGTAGACTAATGTTGGCTATAGACTAATGTTGACCGTAGACTAGTGTTGGTGGTAGACTAATGTTGACGGTAGACTAGTGTTTGCGGTAGACTAGTGTTTGCTGTAGACTAGTGTTGGTGGTAGACTAGGGTTGCAGTTGACCAATGAAACTAGTAAATGATGTGGTATTCAAGATTTGTTTACATCATTTAAAAATATGTAAGTCTAAGTAAAGGTAAAAATTTCATTTTTTTTACTAACATAATATAATATAAATAAATAAATAAAGTCCTGTAATTCCGAAGAAACTCCAGAGAAAGGCTTGCAATAAATGTAAAGTATTGTTGTTTTCTACTGCCAATCATGCAGGGGTGTATAGAGTAGCCCCAAAACCCAACTTGAAATGATAACACAGCATTTATAGAGAGACTACAATTACTTACAGCTATGTATTAGAGTGCTCAGTGAGGCATTAATATTGTTGGGCTGTAACATTTCATATTAGTGGTTATGTATGTACACTACCATTTTGAAAATATAGGCTACATAATTATATGTAACATGCCCACCTTATTAACATAATGCACAACAAATATAATATACCTAGTCAATATATTTATTATTTCAATATATATCTATTATGAATATCTTTGCACAGAATTGAATATATGTTTTATGATATAAGATTACATATACTGTTACATATTAACATTATAGTTTTAGGCCCCCCCTCTTACCACACAATGAGTTCCCATGCTCCTCCATTTATTTGTATGTCTACTTATTTAGATATTTATAAGAGCCTAAGTAAATGGCCGATTTTATTTTAGTGTTGTTAACTAAAATTATTGTGTACCTTAGTTATTAGGCCCTACTAGAAGGTGCAAAGTATAGTAGGCTATGTCAATACAGTCAAATTAAATATGAAATTGAAATATGAATACTATTTGAATTCTTGATATTTTATTTGTCACGCAAACTCTAAAAACGTTCAAACTTCTTAGCAAATGTTTATACACTGCATGTTTTTAGGTATCATGAAAATTAAAATAATAACTAAGAAATCTCTAATTTAGTTAAGATATAAACGCTATAAAAGAAAATGTTCTTTAAAACTTCAAAAACGGGTGTAGTTAATTTTCACTAATTTCTAAATCACAAAATTCAAATGCCGGTTACTATAGGCCTAGTATTAGAAATGTTGACATTCAACAGTGACGTCCTGACATGAATAACTGCAGAGCGTTTCAGTTTCTTTTTGTTGAACTTGTGTTTGGATGTCCTACTATTTGGTTTTTACCTGGTTTTCTTTTGTTCAATTTCTCCATTATGATCTCGCATTCAAATAGTTAACTCTCGTTTCAAAAAAACTTCAAATCACCATCCGAAGTGTTTAATTTATAGAAAATCACACAGTAAGATCTGGATAGTTAGACATTGGTTAATCTAAAAAATTGATAGTTAGAACCGACAATTATTCCACATTAAATTCATATTTAAATCATCGGTAAAAATAAACAATTTAGTTCCAATTTTATAAGGAAATATTTGGATAGTTCAAAGTTTATTCGTTGATAATTTTTTCCGAGTTTGTACTCATTTCCAACCTAACTTAACAATAATAAAAGCAAGAACCGGTAAATTCTTCACCAGTGACGAGCGGATTTCCTGTAATAGGGGATGTGTAGGCTGTCATCGCCTCTGTGTGACGATGTAGCCACGTGACTGATGTCCGCTGGTTTCATATCTTAATGTTTCTAAGTTTTTATATTTTATGTTTAGTTTCTTTTGTATTTACAAGATTGTGTGTGTGTAGCATGCGAGGTTATGGATAAATTGTGTACCAGCATAGGGGCTGAATTATGCCAAATATTGGGGGGAGGGGGGGGGGAGCGGACCCATTGGTTTCAATTTTATGCAAAAAAAAACAAACATTTTCAACGTCATGAGGGAGAAATACACTTTATCGATATTTTAAAGTTACTTTTGCATGTTTTTGAAAATACAAGTTTATATAAGCTAACATAATAATGTCACCTAACACTCTGCAGTGACATTTATTTTACTACACAAACATATTTATAATAAATAGAAAACAAGTAATATATTTAATATAATTTGAACTCCTCGCTTCTTATGAACATGTCTCGCAGAGTAAAACTTCTGTCACTGCGGAGTCTAGAAAACGATTATACAAGACCTTATAAAGCTGTATTTTAAAAATGTAATTTATAACAATAAAATAAACCCAAAATTCTGACCTAAGTGTATCAGCCCCCTCAAGGGTTAGCAGGATATTCTTTAATATGGTTTACACATTAACTTACTTATTTTTGAATTTCATAAAGCTACTACAATTTTGATTTCTCCACTTTTTTACAAAATAAAATGTTTGACAGTGAGTAAAGTATAGTAATTATTATTTCCTAAAATATTAAAATGGAATATATATTTTTACAAAAGAAGGTAACTTCTTTATTGTGAGTGACTGGGATACTACAATGTTAAACAAACACGATTTGCGGTACGAAGGGGCTTCTAGGGAAAATAATTTGAAGAATTTCTCAGAAATTAAGTGTTAAGTTAGATTTATACCTTTACAATAACAAGGGATGTAATGTTCACTTCTCATATTGTAGCGGGGTTCAAATCCAGGGTCATACATATCAATGGTGGAGTTCCCCCCCTAAGTCAGCAGTATGAAACACCTCTGGCGAGTGAATTGCCCCTGTTTTTCAGAGGTCAAAACCACTGACCTAAGGTAAGCGGCCTCTGGGTCGGTACCGCGTGGACCGCACATTTCAGGGGTGTGCGCCCTCTACCGGCACTGACGGCACGGGGTGTGCGCCCTCTACCGGCACTGACGGCACGGGGTGTGCGCCCTCTACCGGTACTGACGGCACGGGGTGTGCACCCTCTATCCGCACTGACGGCATGACGTGTGCACCCTATATCCACACTGACGGCATGGGGTGTGCACCCTCTATCCGCACTGACGGCACGGGGTGTGCACCCTCTATCCACACTGACGGCATGGGGTGTGCGCCCTCTACCGGCACTGACGGCACGGGGTGTGCACCCTCTACCGGCACTGACGGCACGGGGTGTGCACCCTCTACCGGCACTGACGGCCCGGGGGAAGACTCGGTTCGCTCAGCTGCTCTCAAGGCAGGAGGTGAGCTTCTCGTCTGCGTGCTCAAGGAAGTACTGTTAGCATTCCTGTTGTTGATAGATTTCTTTCATGTTTATAATGGCGCTTTTGCGAGTGATATTTCACCGTATTATTTAAATATGGAAAGCGAAGAAGAATTTGTAGCTATTATTTGCCTTTTAATTAAAGAGGAGAAAAGAAAATGTAGGAAACGACAATTCTAGGTTCACAACATCCACAGAAAAATAATTATGTTTGGCCAATACCACACATTAGTTCCTGGTCTGGTTGAAGATGACACCAACAATTCCCTCGCCCGGACTTTCTGTCGAACGGCGGGACGACGGAGAGTTGGTTGCCGGCGGTACCGGCCCAGTGGGCGCTCGCCTTTACCAGGGCCTTTGTGACGGACATACACGTGGATATCAATGTGTGTGCCTGAAATAAACATTGGTGTTCACATTGAGAGGGATCAATAAAAGACCCTCAAGGGAATAATCGTTTAAGACAATGGTTTGGAGGCTGTTAGCTTGTACCAGTCCTTGGGGATTACCCGTTTATTCCCGAGGGTAAAGTGCTAGATCAAATTATCTCGTAAACATGAATATGTTCAGCCGAAATATTAGATCAGACGTTAGCATGTCTGTCCGCTGATCCAAGGGCCACGGGTTCGATTCATGGCAAGGTTGTAAATGCTGATCTGATAAATTACCGGCCGGGGGATGACTGTATTGTGTGCATGTCACAGTCTGCAACACTAGTACACACGTTGAAGCAAAGAGACGGGCTTACAATCATTTTTATCTTGTGCACCGGTTAGGCACTGTTATATATTCACTAATTTGGTAGAGTTAAGGAATTTAATATACCCACATTTGCGTGGAAATGAGAGTGGTAAACCTGATACTAGCTCCACGTCATGGTGTTTTACCGGGAGATCAGATTTCTAATTCCAGTAAGGTGTTTCCCAGTCTCTCTCCAGGCATATGCGGTATTCCTTCCTTGTCCTTATCCCTTTGAGTAATTTTCATTGTTTCAAAATAAAAGTGATTGTGTTGTTAACAAGCCTATGTCAAATATAATCATTTGAGCTGGAGGCCCCTAACTGACCAAAGAGGGCGTCAGCCAGTGGACCAGGATTCGAACCCCTGCAGTTTATTATATTGCGAGAGTGCTGTCTTAGACCTGTGGTTCGCAATTAATTATTCTAGAGTAATCTATAGTGAAACAACCTAGCGGCACTGATTTTAAATCCACTGTCTAGAAACCATCCCAGAGATCGCGCTGGTTCACCACTTGGCCTGGCGAAAATATAATTTAAATGTGATAAATTCCCTGGTTTCAACTACTGACAATCGAACCTAAGACATTTGTTTCCGTAAGAAGACTCACTAACGATCTATCTTGGGCATCAAATGTAAATTATTGTTCAAGTAACACGTTTAATAAAGAATCCTAGAGGATCAATATGCTTATAACCTCTTTCCGGACGAATGGTGCTACCTTTCCCCGGCCCACTAAAGTTCACTTCTCTTTATGGTATATATATTTGACCTGTGACTCCAAGCGTAATTTCTTATGACTTTTTAATTCTAATGTGGATACAGCTATTCTAAACTAGGCCTACCGTAAACTTCTGTAATACAAAGCTTGTAATGACCTTGGTGCTTGATGAATCATTTCAGATTATTGCAAAACAAATTAATAATATGTTGAGAAACAAATAGTTTTATGTTTACTAGGAAAGGTTTGTTAAATAACATACAGGCACACTATTTGCTGAACACCGCGTACTTGTCCAGTGGCCACGTGGTCTAACGTGCTCGTTTCTTACTCAACCTCGATACTATGACGTACGTTTGTTACAACAATAATATTATATTAGTTATAAATAGAAAATGTACCCAAACCCGCCATCTATCTTTTTCTCCCTCCACGTTAGTGTTGGTATGTTTCCTCGCCGGGTCGGCTGGCGCTCTATGTCGCAGGGGTAGCTGCTTGACGTAGCTGTAGAAGGAGGGTGAGGGTCGCCCCACTGTGTCCACACCAGCTAATTGGCAAGTTGACCAGCTCAGTGGTAGATCTTTGGTGAACTAATCCAAGGGTCCCGGGTTTGATTACCGTTTTCAAGTTTACGAATATTATAAACGACAGTTATTTGGTAAATGACGTGATGTTATATATTTCGCACCGGGTCTTACTAACCTTTCGGGTTACACGCTCAAGTACTAGTGGGTTAAGAATTGGCAATTAAGTAATGAGGAAGTGAACCCACATTTGCATGGAGGTAGAGTGGAAAACCATTTAGGAAAACCACCTCCCCGCTCACCCGAGTGAGATTCGAAACTTGATCATCCTGTCCTCAGTGGTCTAGGTCAACATGAAACTAGCGCGTTAGCTAACTACGCCACCGAGGCGGGTAGACGTGATGTTAAGGATCTACTGAAACTATTTTGTTTTTCACCACGTGTAAGTTCCCGTTTGGCCTACACGCATTCATTATTTACGCTTATGGGTTAGGGATTAGGAATATAGGATGGATAACAAGTGTACCCCAATGTTCGTTGGAATAGGGGTAGTGGGAAACAATTTAGTATAAACCACCCCCAGTACACTCACCTGGATAAGAACCCCAGTCCCCCTGTCATTGGCAGTTCGGTCATTTGCGAGACACCATTAAACTATCCAGGCCCCAAGCAGCTAGAACCTGGGGACGGGTCGAACACACTATCTTACAAGTCCGGAACTTGAATTTAAATCAGAATTTCGTAAACAATTATGGCTATAGAAACAAATAGTATTATAACAGTAATAGAAAGTATAAATAGTTCCTTTTTTAGTTTGTTCACTATTACATTCATATATTCAGTTAAGTATTACTGTTCTGTGGTATTTTGTTGTTAGGGTGAAACAGTGAGGGAATCAATAAAAGGCAGGGTTTTTGCAGTTTTATAGCAAACCTTTTTTGACCAAAAGAAATCAAATATCTCTCCAGTAAACCCATAGTTTAATTTTCTCACGTGATGATGCCAATAGTTTTAGAATATCTTGAATATCTCTCATGAACATGGCGGCTATAAACGACAAGCTTTTTAACTGAAGATAAAAGATATCATCAAATTCCAGGGCACCCTTGATTTTATTTTGATCAAAAAAAGTTTTGAAATAAAAACTTTCAATGATATGGGTCACTTTCAATGCCCCGCATAGGGCAACACTTTTGTAATGCCAGGGTTCGCGACTCACATTTCTTGTGTGTTGATATTGTACTGGATAGATTGATGTAATTTTTGTTATGCTATAATTGCATTGGATAGATTGATGCAATTGTTGCTATGCTATAATTGTACTTAATAGATTGATGTAATTGTTGTTATGCTATAATTGTACTGAATAGATTGATGTAATTGTTGCTATGCTATAATTGTACTGAATAGATTGATGTAATTGTTGTTATGCTATAATTGTACTGAATAGATTGATGTAATTGTTGTTATGCTATAATTGTACTGGATAGATTGATGCAATTGTTGCTATGCTATAATTGTACTGAATAGATTGATGTAATTGTTGTTATGCTATAATTGTACTGGATAGATTGATGTAATTGTTGTTATGCTATAATTGTACTGAATAGATTGATGTAATTGTTGTTATGCTATGATTGTACTGGATAGATTGATGTAATTTTTGCTATGCTATAATTGCACTGGATAGATTGATGTAATTGTTGTTATGCTATAATTTCACTGGATAGATTGATGCAATTGTTGCTATGCTATAATTTCACTGGATAGATTGATGCAATTGTTGCTATGCTATAATTGTACTGAATAGATTGATGTAATTGTTGCTATGCTATAATTGTACTGAATAGATTGATGTAATTGTTGTTAATGCTATAATCGTACTGGATAGATTGATGCAATTGTTGTTATGCTATAATTGCATTGGATGGATTGATGAAATTGTTGCTATGCTATAATTGCACTGAATAGATTGATGTAATTTTTGTTATGCTATAATTGCACTGGATAGATTGATGCAATTTTTGCTATGCTATAATTGCACTGAATAGATTGATGTAATTGTTGTTATGCTATAATTGTACTGGATAGATTGATGTAATTGTTGTTATGCTATAATTGCACTGGATAGATTGATGCAATTTTTGCTATGCTTTAATTGCACTGGATAGATTGATGCAATTTTTGCTATGCTATAATTGCACTGGATAGATTGATGTAATTGTTGTTATGCTATAATTGCACTGGATAGATTGATGCAATTTTTGCTATGCTATAATTGCACTGGGTGACCTGGCGGTCTAGGGATAAGGTGTCAGACTTCTGTGCTGGGGGTCCAGGGTTCAATCCTCGGTCCCGGCAAAGATTTATCTGATTACCAAACCCTTCCTTCACCTCTGACAAGACATCTTGTGAATGTAGGGAATGCCAGGCCTCCACCGTGGTTCGGATTCCACGTTAAACTGTAGGTCCTCCATTTCATCTCACAATCACCCTACCATTACACATTAGCGTGAGTGCGTATAACCCGAACGGGTAGTAAGACGNATAACCCAAACGGGTAGTAAGACGCGGTGCTAATAATAATAATAATAATATAATTGCACTGGATAGATTGATGTAATTGTTGCTATGCTATAATTGCACTGGATAGATTAATGCAATTATTGCTATGCTATAATTGTACTAAATAGATTGATGTAATTGTTGTTATGCTATAATTGCACTGGATAGATTGATGCAATTGTTGCTATGCTATAATTGCACTGGATAGATTGATGTAATTGTTGTTATGCTATAATTGTACTGAATAGATTGATGTAATTGTTGTTATGCTATAATTGTACTAAATAGATTGATGTAATTGTTGTTATGCTATAATTGCACTGGATAGATTGATGTAATTGTTGTTATGCTATAATTGTACTAAATAGATTGATGTAATTGTTGCTATGCTATAATTGAAGTCTCTTATGTTTTTAATGCATTATTTATCCAGTCATTGCTGTAATGAACAGAATGAATATACTGGCCGATACTACACGGGCTTCTAGTTCACTTCTTAGGGAATTGGAACGATTGAATTGTGATTGGTTCAAGAGGGATCCAATCTAATGGCCAGCGCTGAATAATTACCGCCCAGAATCCAATTTGGTGATTAATAAAAAAAATGTTTTTTCTTGATGAACGCAGGTCCTAACTGCCCTGTGACTACTCCATTTTCCAACAGGGATGTTTTATAAGACTTGGTTAATAGAATGTTCCAGTAATGGTATGCATGCCTCTCTCCTCTCCCCCCTCTCTGTCCTTCGAGAAGATTTTTCCTGGGTGGCCGATAGAGAGAAACGGAAAGATGCTGCACCAAGTAGATATTTATTCCAAAATATAATGTGATTTAAATATACTTTGAATATGATTACGTTGGATTATATTTTATTATCTCTATTGATTAATCAAAAAGGACGTGTAGAATATAATTGTTACAAAGTGCCCGTGTTCCTCACACTTGCTATTAGGTTGGATCCGAACCACTGGTAAGCAGTATTTCAATCCAACATCCCATCCCTATTAAAAGCCTCACTCTCTTGACCGACTCGTCGCACTCCAAGTTGTGAGGGTGTTGTTCGAGAGAGTGAGGGTGTATTGGGGTGGCAGAAGGGTGTGTCACTGACATTGTCGTTTGTCAAAGTCTGTCGGTCGGCAAGAGTCAAGTGACCCCCCCCCCTAACCCCCTCAGCCTCGGGGCTCCTTTTCACGCTCTTTTCTCATTTCATTCCCAGCCGCATCTGCTCGGTCCGTGTCCCCTGCAGGAGTGTCCCAAACAAGCGGACACACGGAGTACTCTCGTGAGTGATTCAGTACAAGTCAACTATAGCCGAGTGTGTCCTACTATCATGGCAACTATTGGCAGAACAAGTACTAACCGGGAGAACCTGCGCGTAGTTTGGTTGTGGCGGCGTGGCGGCGTGGTGGCGCTAGGTTTCTCTGAAACAAGCCACATAACAGGATACTTGTAACCTTTCACTAGCAAACTGAACTCCATCTTTCAAACAAAAGTCAAATGAAAGAGCTTGGTTTTTGGAAAACATCGATGTGTGAATAATTATTTAGAAAAAATGGCTGATCCAAGGGTAGAGCGTGATCTTTCTTTTTGGTGGGGCCAGTTAATAGATTAACGCTAATTATATTTTTTTACTGCGTTTTAACATATTAAATTAAATTGTGTTAAATTTTCTTAGTTAAAAAAACAGAATAACTAAACAAATCTACAAACAGAAAGAATAAAATAATCTAGGTTTTGAGTTAAACTCCCCAAGTGATGATACTACTTGTGCCAGTACAGTACCACTGTATTTTAAACATTCTATTAATCTGCCATATATATATGCTTATTTTTTTACACCTGTTCATTGTGTTTTCGGACCGAAATTTTGATCACGGAATGTGATGCAATACCTACTGTTCCGAATGTTTTAAACTTAAATGCATTTTCCAAATCCATTCCATATTTCTCATGTTTTTAAATTATTTTACTCAAATGTTAATATTCTGACAGCCTACCGTCGTCCACAACCCCTCACCACCAAAATAACTATCATTATATTTGTATTTATTTGGGTGCTTGCGTGCACTTTCAGAACACGAAAATTTCTATGAGCGAGAGTGAAAGGTCCTACTAGTTTTGGCGGAAAGGTATTTTAACATAACTTCCAGGGTTCTTTTACATCCCACAATTGACATGGGACTGACGGCTTTATTTCTCTCCGAAGGAAGTTGTGCTACTGATTTTTATCGGCGAAGAAAACCCTTCGACCTCAGCTGGGTTTGCATCTGGTCCTAAAGCAAGTACTTTACCCCAAGACCCCCACCGAGGATGACAGTTATATCTTCAGTACAAGTTTTTATAATGAATTAAGTACTGAAACATTGTTTTACGAAGCATCCAGCTTGTTTTGAAAGTGAATTTTCTAATCTTTACTTTCTCGCGACCTTAAGTTTAAAGAGAGTTTTGTGATCGTCATACAGAATGGAACTCAAGATTTTGATGAATGGTGACGTCATGACTCCTTAAACCCAAAAACGTGGTCTTCGCGTTACCGTCTGTCTGTGTGTCTACCTTTGTGTGCATGTCTGCTTGTGTGCCTGTACTTCTGTCTGTGTGTCTGTCTGTGTGTCTGTACTGCTGTCTCCATGTGTGTCTGAGTGTTTCGCTAGCTGTCCATCTGTGAATCTAAAGCTCAGTCTAGAAACCATTTTACTGATCGAGTTAAAATTTGGTATCCAAGGTTTTCAAAAGGCTCCCCCGAAGGTTTTCTCGTTTGGGAATTATCGTTCTAGGTTTAGAATGAATTCTAGTCTACACAACGGTGAAAAGAGAAATGTTTTTTCGAAATCTGCTCTACTGATTTTGATGAAAACTCGTAATTAAGTATTAATTAACATTACAAACAAATGGCGAATCCGTTTTTTCCGGCAAAAGATTCAGATGGTACTTTACATATGTGGATTTTGCCCGTTTTGATAGTGATCCCGGAACTCTTTGTTCGAAATAACTTCTCTTTGCAGAGTTGTGGGGATTAAAAATATTAATAAGCTTTTATTATTAATACATTTTTTAAGCCAATGGTCTACAAGCTATAAACAATTGTGTTTTGACTGGAGGTCTGGGAAACTGGCAGTCAAAAATTTAAGATCCTTTATGCTCCAGAAAATATGAAAAGTTTTAAAATTAGAGACTCTAAAATGGTTATATGGGGGAATGGGGTCGAGCTCTAAATATTTATTAAATCAATAGAAATAATAAACTAATTCTTGATGAAATTTTAATGTTAACTTTTGGGAGTTCACAAATTTTTCCCTAGCACCGTAGTTCGTGTTATACGCTTATGTACTAATTACCTCGATGGTTTTAGGGATTAAGAAGGCTATATCTAGAATTGTACTCACATTTGCGTGGAGGGAGTGTGAAAAATAATTTTGTAAAAAACTAGGACACCCAACTGAGATTCAAACCTCGGTCTTCCCGTCATCGGCAGTCAGTCTAATGGGAGTAGCGGCTTAGACCGTGTGGCCACCATAGTGGGTATGGCTCAGAATTGTGGGCCTTAGTGATAATACCAGTGTGCCACTCCGACGGGTGCCTTGGAAATTTGAGGAACAAGGCCGCTGCCAGGAGGGGGGTAGAGCGGGGGATCTAAGGAGGGAATTGGTACCACGGTACCGGGTCTGGAACACCCAGGGATGCCAATCAAGATCCAGATTAACAAATTTTAAAAAATTGGTGAAATAAAATATAAAATAAAACATAAGTATGTACTAAGCAATAGAATGCCTATACATGCTAAGAAATATTGCGTGTGCAGCCCGCCAGATGGAACTACCATCGGAGGAAGCTCACTTGGAATTTAATTGGAACTTACTAGCGTTTGTCACAATATCATTGTTTCGGTCCAATCTTGTGTTTCGTTTCCAAGTGTTGGGAATTCCAGGGAGTCTACTATTTGTTTGGCAACTGGGGGCGGTTTTTCCTAAATGGTTTTCCACTCTCCCTCCACACAAACGCGGGTTCACTTCCTCTAATTCAACCTTCCCAATTCCTAATCCATTAGAGTAATTAGTACTTAATGCGTATAACCCGAACGGGTAGTAAGACGCGGTGCTAAATATTATTATTTGTTTGGCACGTGAGGAGAGTTGGGTAGTTGATCAAGTACAATCTGTATTTAAATATGTTACTGTATCATGTTCACCGGTGTCCAGTTACGTATTAGTTTGAGTACTTTGTTTTGTAACAAAAAGTTTTTTTTAATGTACAAATTTAATTTGAGCAGTGGTGGCTTAGCAGGTAGTAGAGGGGGGCCTTTCCCCCCTGGAAATAATTTGTGTTCCCCTCATCCTTACTGCAATAAACTCGCCCCCCTCCCCCTCTAGTTTTACTTCTCTCTTCTCAGATAATTTCAATTATTAAGATGAAAAATGGCCTTCTATAAAGTCTAAATATTTTACAGAGGCATAGATTTGTTTAAAATGTTGATTGTAATTTTTTTTTAAATCCAGAAAAAGACCACTCAAAATAACTTCCAGAGGCATTCAATCATTAAAATGGTTAGAGGAATACTTTTACAAATAATTTATCAAATCATTCAGTTTTCAAAATTTGCTATAAGAGGCCCACTCTAAATAGCCTCTGGATGCATAGGCCTATAGTTTTCAAAACAATTCCAGCTGAAAGAGGAGCTCTTCAAATAGCTTCTAGAGGCATACATTTTTCAAAAATCTACTTCTTGGAGAAGACCACTGAAAAGCCCCCTTTGGTTTGGGGGTCAAAGCCCTAAACAAACAAAGTTTGTTCTAACTAATTTACCCCTCCCAAGACAAATAAAGTTCCACCACCAGTGAAGTCTATTAGTACAAGTTTGCCCCCAGTACCGGGCCTCCTTCGAGCACCTGGCGGCCCTTTTGGGTGTCACTTATGGTGGTACAGATAAAATATACTAGAGGTCATGTAAATAAATCATAATAATAATTTCTCTATTTCAGGCACTCAATTTATGATGAGCATGTTCCATAATATTGCACTAGCTTTACGATATGGTGACATGTCTTGACCTAACGAGGGCTTAGAGAGGTGGGGGATGGGGGGAGGGACTTGACCTAACGAGGGCTTAGAGAGGTGGGGGATGGGGGGAGAGGGGGCTCGCGACACACCCCGAACAATAGCAATCCTTCCAGAACCTTCCATACAGCCATACTATGTCACCCCTTTCTTTGAATGTGATGCAATGTCGCAATACCTTGCAATTGGATCATCTGAACTCTAGAAGTAGGTGTGACATTTTATATATCAGATTCACTTTCATTTGATTCTGGTAACTTAGTTTTGTTAAGCTAAACATCAAACCTAGCAAACACATAGTTTCAGACACGTGCGATGCGAGGGAAATGTTTTGTTTGTCAACGAAGCCACAAATTAACGACTATCTTTAGTAAGTTACCCAAATAGATAGTTTAAATTGTTGTAGTCACTGTACCAAGATTGGCTCTTTTACCTGGAGCCATTGTTGGGATGAGTACCAGAGTAAATATTAGTTCATATGTATCACAAACTGATGAGAGACAAACCAGGATGGCTCAGTGGTAGAACATTGGCATTCCTGGGTTCAAATCCCATTGTCCAGGTTGTCATTTCTCACTTAATTTAAACAAAATAAACATTTTAAATATACTATCTAAGAAATAATTGAGAGAAGCACTCCATAGTGAGTGCCTTGTTACAACAAACAAAATGGTTCGTCAGGCTTAGTACCAAACGGTACACAGTGACACATCCGTCAGCTTTAATTAATAATACTTAGCACCACGTCTTACTACCCGTTCATGCTATACGCTAAGAAAATAATAAAACCTACTCCATAGCATTACTTTATATGAGTACAAGGGTTCCTGATTGTTATAATCAAGGACAATGATTTGTACCCACTCCAAACAGCCCACTCCAAACTATGTCTACTGCTTACACCATCTCTCACGACACTGCTTCGCTCTCTGATGTGATAGTGTGATAGTATATAGCCTATCGTGTTCCCGTACAAATAAAGAGTGCAGCATAAACATTCCCATCTTGATCCGACGAGTACTTTTTGACTTTACTGGCAACAAACAAACACACACACATACAAAAATTATAAAATAGTATTATTTGCGCTTCTTTTTTGTTAATATACTAAACGTTAAAAATAGAAACTCCGCCAAAATTATAATGTACTGACAGGCCTTAGAGTTAAATTATATGCGTAGTTCATAAAAAATGGATACATGATATTACAGATTTACTACTTTTCTTACGAGACTCAAGGACCCCAAAAATGAACAAACTCTAAAACCAAAGATTATCGAAAATAATGTGTATTAGTCTGTTAGGTGCACCGTACCATTCCCTTAATGCCAAAACGTGACGTGTTATATTAGGCTAACTCATATTAATTCCACGATATGTTGGTATAGACACATATTGCTTGGGAACATTACCATGGACTAATAGAACTAATATTACCATATCTAATATATATATCACCGCTGTTTTACTACCTGCTCGGGTTATACACTTATGTACTAATTACGCTAATAGTTTTAGAGATGAGGAAGGTTACATTTATAGGAAGTGTACCCACAATTTCGTGGAGGGGGAGGGGGAAAACCACCTTAAGTAAAACCGACCGAGATTCGAACCTCGAACTTCCCGTAATCGGCAGTCTAGCCCAACACGAGAGTAGTGCGTTAGACCATGTGATCACCAAAGCTGGTTCAAATTGTTACTGTTAACCATAAAGGGGAAAATGTAAAAATTATAATAAATATTTGTTTGATAAAATTACGTGCTATAATATTATTTATAAATTGATATTAGTGCGCCAACCTCTACCCCAATATTGTGAGCATGTGGATAGCCAGCGTGGTCCGAGCCTAATAAGTGAGACAATGAAAATGAGATAAGATATCACTTATTTTGTATTCAAAGTCAGTTTACTAAATATAATAACAAGGATATTGTTGTTTCTATTTTCAATTCTTAAATTAAAGTAATTAAAGACGATATTTATAAATGGATTAGCAGCGTTTCAAACCAACTTATTAAAAAAAACTATTGTTTCTCTGTATTTGTATCACCTCGCTATTGTTACTCTGTATTTGTATCAACTCGCTATTGTTTCTCTGTATATGTATCACCTCGCTATTGTTTCTCTGTATCACCTCGCTATTGTTTCTCTGTATCACCTCGCTATTGTTTCTCTGTATCTCTTCGCTATTGTTTCTCTGTATATGTATCACCTCGCTATTGTTTCTCTGTATCACCTCGCTATTGTTTCTCTGTATCACCTCGCTATTGTTTCTCTGTATTTGTATCACCTCGCTATTGTTACTCTGTATTTGTATCACCTCGCTATTGTTACTCTGTATCACCTCGCTATTGTTTCTCTGTATCACCTCGCTATTGTTTCTCTGTATCACCTCGCTATTGTTTCTCTGTATTTGTATCACCTCGCTATTGTTACTCTGTATTTGTATCACCTCGCTATTGTTTCTCTGTATTTGTATCACCTCGCTATTGTTTCTCTGTATTTGTATCACCTCGCTATTGTTTCTCTGTATTTGTATCACCTCGCTATTGTTTCTCTGTATTTGTATCACCTCGCTATTGTTTCTCTGTATTTGTATCACCTCGCTATTGTTTCTCTGTATTTGTATCACCTCGCTATTGTTTCTCTGTATCACCTCGCTATTGTTTCTCTGTATTTGTATCACCTCGCTATTGTTTCTCTGTATTTGTATCACCTCGCTATTGTTTCTTTGTATTATTATCACCTCTGGTTTAGGTTTGGCCTGTGGTCGTGTAAGAATATTTAGACCAGCTGTACTCACTCCAACCGGTATAGGAACACGTGACAGCCGATGATTGGAGGGTATGTTCGCCATTAGAGGATGTAGTCACTTGGACACGCTTTCACCAAACTGCCTCCAACCATCACCTGGTCCAGATATTCAACTCAGCTTGTAATAACTATCCTAAACAGGGCTCCCTACTTGCTCGTGTTGCACTTTCAGCCACGGGGCGCATTCGCCGTATTAGGTTGAACTTTAGTTTGAAATAGCAGCAAACAGATCTGATAGCGTGCGTACTTAGATACAAACTATGTGAGCTACATGGGAACTTCATTCTTCTTTTGGAATAAAATAAAATAAAATAATGTGTCATTAGTAACAAAAATAATAAAGAATATCTTAATTTTCTAATCAGAATAACACTTTATTTCTTTGCTGCAGATATACGATACTGGAAGTTGAGTTAAAATGAATTAGAGATGAGTGGTAGGAAAACAGATTTTAAGTGAGAAGAAATGATATTGATGTTAATTAGGTATGGAAAATTGCTTTCAATACAACCTGAAATAACTCGAACAATTATAATATATTATAGCTGTGGAATAAAAGTGGAGGTTCCGGAAACATAAATTGACTGTGTATTCTAATGACAATAATGATACTTGTGTGTGCTACATGTTAATGTTGTATAGATATAGACAGGCTGTATAGCTAAAATATACATAGAATGGACATATTAATAACAATAGAGATGGTGTGTCTATAATAACCACCACAAATGTACTATATAAGCTACTATCGTGTAGATTCCTTGAAAACACATATAGTCTATATTTCTTTATTAACACGTCCTACTACCCGTTCGGGTTATACGCTCGTGTATTAATTATTACTCTACTGGTTTAAATGGATTAGGAAAGTTACATCTAATAAAGTATACCCGGATTTGCGCGGAAAACTATTTTGGAAAAAACACCCTCAGCACACCCGACCGAGATTCGAACCTGGATCTCCCCGTTACCGGCAGTCTGTCCAACAGTAGAATAACGCGTCAGACCTTGCGTCCACCGAACTAGGTGTGGCCCAGTGAGAACAAAGGTGATCCTTTCCTTCACTCGCATTACATTATGTTACAGTAATTATTACTCAATGTTTTCATACATTTCTAAATCAGTAATCAGTTATTTGTTTAAATTAAACCAATAACACATTAATTTGTTTCTAATTTAAACTGTAACATGAAAATATTGTAATTTGTAAACCATCTCGCTACCGTGTTCTTAATAGACAATATGGAAAAGAAAGACCATAAAAAGTGCTACACCGGAATAATTAACATTATTTTAAAATGGTCTACAGTCATCCAGGCTCACTGGACCAGATTTTCAGTTGAGATCCTCCCCCCTCCCTCCGGATCCCCTGATAATCTACTTACAACGTATCTTGTAGATACCCTGTTCTACCGACTGTGAAATATACCATTCATAAAAGCTACTAACTACTAATCAGCTAAGTCCAAGAAAATTATTTTCACCGCCATCTTGAAGAATGCTCGAACCTAAGATTATTTACACGTCACATAAATATTTTATATGGCTGCACAATAACTGAGAAGGTGTTGTTTTTGCATTATCTTAATCCAATCAAATTGAAATATTTTTTTTCACACGTTAAATATCACCATTTACAGTCCTTTTTAATCATTTCAATTTTTTTTAACTAACAAAATACTTTTTCATTAAATGTTATTGGTATTCAAAACATTTACTGTACTAATATTACATAACAATATAGTTTTAGTTTAATAATGATTACCTTTTTTTATAAATTTAGGCTATACATTGTTTCTCTTTTAGACATAAACTATTTTAGAGAGTTATATATTGAAACCTTATGCTATCTAATAACTAAATAAAATCTCTGTATCTTTCTATACATTTTAAGATTGTACTTAACAAATACTTTTGTAAACTCAAGTAGATGTTAATTTATTCAATTGTTATAATATTTAAGGCGCAAATCTTCACCGCAGCTTGATTGACGTTACTTTGACACGGCACACCCCATTACTGTTGTCATTAAAATAGGATGGTAAGGTTTGTTTTAAATTTAGAACATCTTCAATGATAATGTAATTGTTGTAAAGAAACCTTGATATTATCTCTATCTCATATTTAATTGCAGCCCCTTTATCTCATCATGAGAACTATTATTCTGATACCAATGTTCGGAAGTGCGGCCAATAGGACCAACAGGATATTCAAACCACAAGACCTGTGCTCTTTCCGACGTAACAAAGGTTACACACATCACTTCAAATAAATCCAGACAACTATAAGGTAGTAAGTTGTTTTTAAGTATGGTAGATCTGTGCACAGGGAATAAATGGACCCCCTCCCTAACCAAGTAATGTGTATGTATGGTAAACATGGCCACCGAGATGGAGGGACGCGACTTTGCTGCCCCCTGCGTCAACCCGCGCTAATGTGACTGCATTGTCACCATTGTGCAGGCTCTGGGAAGTGAATAGCGGCTACCTCGGGACCAGTGACGTGTGAAATGTGTGCAACACACACGCGGTGACAATAGAACGGGGCGTCATGTTGAGATGAGAATCTGTTTCACTTGGTTACATTTATCACTTGGCTCTTCGTTTGTCTCTCGTGTCCAGTAGTGAGAAGCCGTGTCGTTGTTTGAACCTACAGGTACGATACATGAGATCTTACACACGTGTTAACGCCAATACAAGGAGGGGGGGGGGGG
>CABFOW010003561.1:55186-67521 GCA_902141385.1 Timema californicum
GTAATGGTAGGGTGATTGTGAGATGAAATGGAGGACCTACAGTTTAACGTGGAATCCGAACCACGGTGGAGGCCTGGCATTCCCCACATTCACAAGAAGTCTTGTCAGAGGTGAAGGACCCTGTATAATTACATTCGCTTTGTATTATTAAAAGTTATCTTATATATTTCATGGTTCTCCTTATCTTGTATATAATTTGATAAGCCCATTTCCGGTAATTAAAACAACGAGAATAAAGCTGAACCGATTTTGACAACAAAACACTAGACATCTCCAAAGTAGGGTTTTTAGTTCGAATCGAAGCAAATATTATTTGAGAATTTCTAATAATCATCTAATCAACTCATAACCTCAAGGTCGTAGCCAGCCAATCATGGCGGGCACCTCCCTTGATTGCCAGAAGCTAGAAATAATTATAAATGATAAATAGTTTTAGAAGCTATCTGAAGTGTTTTTATGGCAACATAGCCCCTAATTGCCAGAGGTTAGGAAAAATTCTAAATATTAAACACCTCTAAAAGCTCTCTGAAGTGTTTTTTTTATGGTAGCATAGCCCCCTAATTTGTACTTGCATCATAATTTTGATGGTGCTTGAACCATAAATGAAGCCATATATATTGTTCCTAAAATTTCGGGGGGAGGGGGGGGGTTGAACCTCCAACCTCCACCCATGGCTACGGACTTGCATATCCTAGTTAACATGGCTAGAGTTGTTATGTTAAAATAAAAATAAACCATTAGATTAGTATTGGACCCTAGTCCTTAGTTCTTCAACATGATTACATGACAAAGAGCACCCCTATGGTGGTATTTATAAACTATATATATATATATAGGGTGCTCAAAGCTATCACACTTGGTAGTATTATCCAAAGGTGCTATTATAGGCTATACAAAGGTTTTATAAAGGCGGTTTGTGGGAAATAGGTCTGCTTATCCTGCGGTCAACATGGTAATAATTAATTAACATTTACTTTACCTCACAGGAATTGTTATTAAAATATATTAACATATTTTATGCACATTGTGGGATTTGCAAAAACCTAAGGGCTTATCAATTTTTCCTAGTTTGTTTTGATTCGAGTTATCGAATATTATTAAATTCGAATCGATATCGATTCCATCGAAGCTCCCTACCAAACAGTGATCTAAGAGGTTAGAAGGCAAGAAATAGCGTCCAACAAAAACCCAATTTTCCAAGCAAGGTTTTCCTGCTGTGCGTGCAGTGGGTCGTCCGTACGATCGTTCTTTGTTTACAATGCCATGGACATTGTCCATTGTGCGTGCAGTGGGTCGTCTGTACGATCGTTCTTTGTTTACAATACCATGGACATTGTCCATTGTGCGTGCAGTTGGTCGTCAGTACGATCGTTCTTTGTTTACAATAGCATGGACATTGTCCATTTAGCGTGCAGTGGGTCGTCTGTACGATCGTTCTTTGTTTACAATGCCATGGACATTGTCCATTGTGCGTGCAGTGGGTCGTCTGTACGATCGTTCTTTGATTACAATGCCATGGACATTGTCCGTTGTGCGTGCAGTGCGTCGTTTGTACGATCGTTCTTTGTTTACAATGCCATGGACATTGTCCATTGTACATCGATAAATAAAAGATTTATCTTTCATAATTATAGCAAGTCTAGTATGGCTTGGGTGTTATAGTGCAACAAATAAATAAAATACAGCAAACATTTGTATAGGAGACTATACAAAAACCATTCTATGATAAAAGGTTAAAAAGACATAATTTTTTAATGCGTTTTTGTTACTTTTATTCTTCTATAACTTTCAATATTTGATTGTGGTTTCAAAATGTCAATATGGTGGCTTGTCCTTTCCTAGACTGCGGAAACATTATCTTGTTATTGAAATGTTGTGATGGTTAATTCGTATTTAAATAAACAAAATTCACTATAATTCGAATATAAAAGGCTTATTGTTTCCTTATTATAAATAAGTTTACTATAGTTTTAAAAATTACAGCCCTCCTTTTATAAACTATGATATATTTTTATTAGTAATATTTCCCTTGAGACAGTGAGAGATATGTTTTGTCGTATGTATTTACATTTTATAAGTAATATTTTATACATATAATTAACAGCCAACGTGACTTTATTAAAGTAATATCATTTTATTAATTATATCCATTATTAATCAGTGGATAATCTTATATCGTTGATACTCTCATTAAATCAAATTTATAAAGTTCTTAATAAAAGTGTATCAGTGATAGTCCATAAAACATTAATATTTCCCTCCCCCCCTCTCTGTTGTAATAATCCCATTTTATCACTAATACTCCCACTTAATCAATGATAGCTACATTTTGGACCAGTTTCATAGTCAAATTTAGTTCGCCTCAATTGTGACGCTACACTAAATTCAAGACGACACCTACCTAAATCAGAATGGAATGGGCCAGTTTCCTATGCGAGAACGGCCCATTCCAGTCTGGTTTAGGTAGGTGTCGTCTTGAATTTAGTGTAGCGTCACAATTGAGGCGAACTAAATTTGACTATGAAATTAGTAAAATACTGCCAGTGTATAGCATTATAAATAATAGTCCCTAAGTGTCAATGAGATTATTAGAGGTGTTGATTCTAAACTACCCTTCGTGTCTCCCGCCCTCATGTTCAATAACTTTGGGGGTAATATCATCACTGGTGGAGGAAACTCTCCCCATGGACCCAGACTAGATTCAAACCACTTCCTTCCTGTCATATACAATTCAGCTTGTTGTGAGCCTAATACCCTATACTATGGAACCACAAATGCAATATAGTGTTAATGAGCTCATATTAGGTTCGTCACATTCATTATCGATATAACTTTCATTTTAAAATCTTAAATAGTGTCGTATTCCCTCCGTGTTCTTCGCCATAGAACAATAAAACTTCCCGTGTACAGATTTACCTTGATCAATTACACTATGACTTACAAACTACACCATGGCAGATCCAAGCAAGGTAAGTTTGCTACCTCTTAGGTTAAGTGCGGTGTACAAACCTTGTGCAGCGTAAAGACTGGCTCCTGGAACCACGCACGCTCGTTCCTTGAATACAAGATGGCAGGTCTCCCGTGACGACATGATTGTATGACAACTTTTATAAAGTGTATACTAAAGTACGTAGACCCTATGTTACATTTCACTCGTTAATTCGCCCTGTTCACGAATAGGGACTGGGGTAGGTAATAGGTAGCGCTTCTGTCGCCGAGTTCATCGACTGGACTATTTCATGAACTGGGCAGCTACAATCTTACCTGATTGATGAATTGAATTAGTTTTTGCCCGGTCCGTGGAATGGACAAATGAAAAACAGGCTTGATCTTTAAGTTAATGTAACTTTTAATGGTTTTCGGACGGAACGTTATATTGAGCTAGTCTAATATAATATCTTAAAACGAATCTCAGTTAGGTTTGTAGTAGAGAGTATAAAAAGTTCCAGTTCATGGGCAAGAGTTGATGCAATGTTTGTCCAGTCTGTGAAAAGATCAAAAGAAGAGGCGAGTTCACGGGAATGGTAAGTTTCTCTATAGAGGTGTAACATCTGCACAGAGTTCCTCATGAGGGGATATAAACTCCTTGGATCTAACTGTTGACTACTTGAATCCACGAGTTTAGGTTTTACTATCTATGGTCTTCCAAGAAATGTGTAATACGTTATACAATTCCTAGTATTTTACATTGTTGGTACCGAGAGATTTTTCTCAAAAGGGGAATATTCTCATGATCAACCAGGGTTTGGTTGATTAGGTTTAAGTTAGTTTAAGATCTTCATTGGATCCACGCCCTCATATATTGGCATCATTCTTTCCTCTTATCGGGCTAAGGAAAGAGCTTTCACGCAAATATGTACGATTTGTACTTTCGGAGATTAATCTTTGTGAAAACTTAAATACACATTCATGTAGCCCAGATACACGACAAATAACTTTATTATTATTAAAATTAATTCATTGTACCAACATTTATGTAAATGAAAACCGTTTAAACACGTGTGAAACATTAATAAGCAACATTTAGCTTTATGTGTGCGCAATGTTCCTTGGCTGTTGTGTTTCAAGATTCTGCCACTACCAGCGCGGTATACAGAAACGCACGGGGACACTATAGACAAGCATGGATTATTCAAATCCAGGTAGCTATTGACGCTAGGGCAGCACGCCACTAGTTGCCCTTCTCGCCACCAGATAGAAGCAGCTGCCGCCTCCAGAGTTGTGATTTGTTCAAGGAAGGGTTACTAACACAAAATTAGATCCAGAGACGCTCTATTATATTAGGATTGATATCTCAAGGAATAATATTAGAAAAGAGATCAACCTTGATTGTTGTTTTCATAACAGTTGTAGTTTCGTCGGAAAATATGGCATACAGGTGTACCCAAATTTATTAAAGATTAGTCATTTCTGAAAATGTTACTAGATTTACTGTCACGTATTAATACGTCATGTCATGTTACATACGACTGTTTCTTTTGAGAAAAATATAAATACTCATAAAATACCACTAATAAAATAGTAAAATGTTAACATTGTTGGTTGCAAATATATTTGTTTGTTTATAATGTCTCATATCAAGAGAAAGTATATTAATCGAGAAAATATCTTTATATGATAATGAATCTTTATGTTTTATGTGACCCTAAACCCAAAAAAGTGACTCTTTCTATTTTGTATGTTTGCCTGTCTTGGCCGCGAATCCAAAAAGGCTGTATGGATTTTGTTAAAACTTGATATTTACATTTTATAGGGAAATAACAAAAATATTTATTTTTTACCCTAACCCTTCAATTAAGGTTAGTTTACTGATGAGTCAGTAATTTTTTATATTAAAATTTTTCGGAAATATCTGTAACGATTTTGTTTAAAATACACATCTAGTATTTATTTGACGTGAAAAATAGCACTGTATAGTTAGTTTTTTGGCAAGAATTCGCGACTAATTTTTTTATTATTCTTTTTACTATTTTAAAGATGTTGTTTAAAAGAGATATCTGGGGAGCGGTTGAGCTTCCAAATAACAATGTATAGGTTTTTTTAAGGGTAGTAGATTACTGAAGACAGATTTTTGTAAATTTTGAATATTTTTGAAAGTATCCACCTCGATTTGATTAAAAATGAATATCGGGGACTATTTTATATGATAATGAATGTGTTTTTTTAAATAAATTAATTTAATGGTAGGTTAATTACGACACGTAATAGGAGCTACGATTTTTTTTGAAATTGGCCTTAAATATTGATTTCAAAGTGCATATCTGAAAGTAGTTTTTCACTATAAGAAAGAATAAATTTTTATTTTTACAAATGACAAAATAATTTTAGTGTGGTTCATAAATAATTTATTAAAAAAAAAGTTAAAACCTGTTAGAAATACTTTGAACAATTTGGTTTAAATTTTATAATAAATAAAGAGTGCTTTTTATAACTAACAAGTTGATGTGTTTGTTTTATGAGTAAAACCTATAAACAGGTAGTGAACTAAAAACATATTTTTGAAAATGTACATTTGAAAGCATATCAAGGTAACTTTAGTTTAATGTCACAAAGGTTTATTTTAAAATTTACTGAATATGCATCTCTTTATATATACAAATTTCAGGGGATTGAAGATTGATATAAGCTGTGAGCTACCCTTAGTATTGTACTAGTCAGATATATTAATACTAATTGTATTCATTTACAAGTTTTAAGTTTTTATCTATTTTTTTCCTTTGAAGTAGTACCTATCTCACCCATGTTAAAATCAATTCCCTTTAGGCGTTTTTGTGTTACACGATTATTTATCAGAACCAATCACTCGCGTAATGAGTGGGACAGATGTGTTACATTTGCCTGGTCTTTTCTTAAGCCCAAAAATGTTATCCCCTATTAAAGCACGTGATTATTTTTACCCCCCTTCCCCAAATAAAAAGTCTCCTGCGCCACTGGTGATAACACCAGCAAAATGAGTGGACGTGTGTTACACACTTGTTAAAACACCAGCAAACAGTGGACGTGTGTTACACACTTGTTATAACACCAGCAAACCGTGTACGTGTGTTACACACTCGCTATAACACCAGCAAACCGTGTACGTGTGTTACACATTCGCTATAACACCAGCAAACATTGGACTTGTGTTACACATTCGCTATAACACCAGCAAACATTGGACGTGTGTTAAACATTCGCTATAACACCAGCAAACATTGGAAGTGTGTTACACATTCGCTATAACACCAGCAAACAGTGGACGTGTTTTACACACTTGTTATAACACCAGCAAACAGTGGACGTGTGTTACACACTTGTTATAACACCAGCAAACAGTGGACTTGTGTTAAACATTTGCTATAACACCAGCAAACACAGTGGATGTGTGTTACACACTCGCTATAACACCAGCAAACATTGGACTTGTGTTACACATTCGCTATAACACCAGCAAACAGTGGACGTGTGTTACACACTCGCTATAACACCAGCAAACCGTGTACGTGTGTTACACATTCGCTATAACACCAGCAAACATTGGACTTGTGTTACACATTCGCTATAACACCGGCAAACATTGGACGTGTGTTAAACATTCGCTATAACACCAGCAAACATTGGACGTGTGTTACACATTCGCTATAACACCAGAAAACAGTGGACGTGTGTTACACACTCGCTATAACACCAGCAAACACAATGGACGTGTGTTATACACTTGCTATAACACCAGCAAACAGTGGATGTGTGTTACACACTTGTTATAACACCAGCAAACCGTGTACGTGTGCTACACATTCGCTATAACACCAGCAAACATTGGACTTGTGTTACACATTCGCTATAACACCAGCAAACATTGGGCGTGTGTTACACACTCGCTATAACACCAGCAAACAGTGGATGTGTGTTACACACTTGTTATAACACCAGCAAACAGTGGACGTGTGTTACACACTCGCTATAACACCAGCAAGCCGTGTACGTGTGTTACACACTCGCTATAACACCAGCAAGCCGTGTACGTGTGTTACACACTCGCTATAACACCAGCAAACAGTGGACGTGTGTTACACACTCGCTATAGCACCAGCAAACAGTGGACGTGTGTTACACACTCGCTATAACACCAGCAAACAGTGGACGTGTGTTACACACTCGCTATAACACCAGCAAACACAGTGGACGTGTGCTACACACTCGCTATAACACCAGCAAACAGCAAGCACTTTACGCAGTCAAAGAGTTGGAGAAGACAATTCATTATTTCATAACTAGCCAAAGTGTGCAATTAATTAACCCTAAATAGTAAATCTGTAGTATTTAATTGAGGTTATCTTTAACGCAAATCAAACCCAGTCTAGTCGTTGTTTGGGAACGTGAAACTACCTGGAGCTCGAACACAGTACTTATATATTTAGTTCTAGAGCCGATATATGAACTGACGCTCGTTAATACAGGGATATCAAGCGGTATACTAACCTGGTCAGGATCCGAAGCAAGGACGTCAGGATGGATACAATTTAATTTCGTTAGATCTGGAAAGTAATATTTTATATTTGTTGTATCTATTTCAATCCCCCCCATTTGTCAGGTTTCCATTTTAAATTACATCATGTTCACGTCATGGCAATGTCCCCCTACTTAACTGCCAGAGTTCAATTTCCTACCAAACCAAGAAGTTTATTTTTCTATAGTTGGCTATATTTGTTCGCCCCATTTAGTGACCCCAATTCTCAAATTTAATTTTCTTTACTATCATTATTATCTGAGGTGATACCAGTTTTCAAATATATCAGTTTTCCACCACCCCAGGAAATGTTTTTTCCTATTAAACTTTGAAGTTTTTAACAATCATATTTTACAAGCATTAATTTTTAAATTTAAAAATGTTAACATATTTCTAGTTATTTGAGGTAGAGTTCCTTTATCCCCTTTTCCAATTAAAATCTTCTATTGTACCAGAGAGGCTTTGATTTACCTTATAAGTCTAGGAAAGTTTCAACAACACCAAATTTCACGGATCCTTACTTTGAAATTTTAAAATTTATACTCTTTTTGTTATTTTGGGTTGTTCCTCTACATTTGTGTAAATATATCAATTTTATACCATATTAGGCCTACCCAAACCTCTTATTTTCCGGTTTTTCATTTTGAAATTCAATATCGTCAAGAATGTTTGGGGTGACCATTTTATATATGACAGACAAATTTCAATATTCCGCCACAGTAAGAACTATCTTTTTGTATAAGTTTTTATAATTTTGAAATCCCCAATTTTATCAACCACCACTTATAAATTTCAAATACTTTAAAATTATTCTGGTATTTAGTCTAATACAACAAATGTACTAGCATTTTTTAAATTTTCTATCTTTCTTAAAAGTGTTGTTTTTTGTTAATACCTCTGTCCCCCCGCCCCCCGCATCGTACCTTACCGTAGTCTCATATACAACATTAAAATTATTAGACTTTTATAACTACTCGTATTGGGAGTGGTCCCTTCACCTTCCTGCTGAATTTAAGTTTTATTCCATACTTATAAGTAGTTGTTTCTATTAGTTTAAAAAAAATGGTTCCTCCTCCCAAATTTTAATTATCTATATTTTAAAATTTCATTTTTTAGGACTTGTTAATTTTCTTGAGTTATATACCTCCTTGTCAAATTTAAATTTTATACCTCAATTTGTCTATTATAGCCTATCACCTAATTTCCAAAGTCCTTTTGAATTTTTCCATTTTTAATTAATTTAAATTGTATACCTCAATTTGTCTATTATAGCCTATAACCTAATTTCCAAAGTCCTTTTGAATTTTTCCATTTTTAATTAATAGATATATCTTGTTGTATGGGGAAATAGATCCCTCCATCTGTTTGTCAAATTTCAGATTTATATAATGTTTAGAAGGAAGGACATGCCTTGCCCTGTATAGATATTATATACAAATCTCGTGGTCAGGTCAACTGACCACTACACCACGAGGCCGAGTAAACCTTATGAAGTTTAGCCCTATCGGTAAAATGAGTCAGCTATAGGCCGAGATACATACACACAGGGGAAAAACAACAATATGAAAATAATTGTTCGAGTGTAGGTGTCATGAGACGTTAAAATCCATCAAAATCTCTTGCTTAGTTTGTTTGGCAACAATATACTTCCTTTCTTCTTAAAAGTCACAAGAATGTAAATACACTCTTGAGGTGTACACCTTCAGGTTTTCAAAGTACGTTTGGAAATTTCCCAATTTCTTGGTCTAGGAGCTACAATGCTACTATCCAGGCAATCACAAATAATACATGTTCTATTTTTAATTATATCGATGTGAATGATTTATTTTGGTCTTTATTGACTTTATGGAATTGTCTTCTGCACGATGTCATATATGGAAAGGTTGAGGAACTTAGAAAGGAGGAGGATTCAAATATTTGATGATTTGAAGGAAATAAGAACATTCTAGAAGCAGGAGACAGAGGAGAGGCAGCATTAGATATCTACAGTAGCCCCATGGCTTCTTTGGTGCTGACTGACAGCTAACACCTGACTTCTGACAGACAACATTTAGGTGTATACCTAAATGTTGACTGTCAAAAGTGACAGCTGCTAAACACATGTTTTTGTAGATCATATAGTTCGGCGTAGGGATACATAACTGGGTCTCGTAACTTTTTAAATCTGTCAGTCAGCACTAAAGAAGTCATGGGGCTACTGTAAGTTCACCGACAAAAGGAATGTACCTGTCGTAAGACAGAACACCTAATAATAATTGACTTTTGAAACGGTATAGTAACTACCGTATATTCAGTCAGGTCTGACAGTTGAAATCGCAAATGTGTTTGTTCGTTTTATAAAAATATAACCGGAGAATAGTGAAATAGTAAAAGAGATCCTGGCTCCTTTTGTTTATTTTTCTATCATTATTTTAAAAGTATCAATTTAATGATTGCTTTGGATGATCGTTTCGATTTATTTAGGTCATTTTTTACCGTGAATACAGTGTAGAGTAAGAATTTGTGAATTGTGGGCGCCTTTCATGAGTGTTTTCAAATAAGCTGCAACAAATTGGGTCAACGTTAGGTTAAGTGGTTGAGAAATTGGCCCGATATCAGATTGCGTGTAGGCCAATTTCAGGCCGATTAGCCATCTGACAAGATCTATTCACCAAACCTGTGTACAGCCTCGATGATCGAAACCTGAGCCGTCATTGTCTGAGAAGAGACGGGGAAAGTATCAGGTGACATCAGAGGACCAGGAGTTTCCAGTCTTCAGGGCCACGGACATTCGCCATCTTTTAGAGTCTGTTTGTATCTCAACTGGTACTGTTACATAATAGTAGTAGGGGGACACAGGTTTTTAACGTGTACTTTCTAAACACAGCTCTTTATATCATCACACAACCTAGGTCACGACGTTCATTCTCCTACACCGAGAGTTCTGGTTCTTAAACAGTGAAGTGAACCCTCAAACTATTTTTATTTGAGACATTTACCACGTACTTTATGAACCGAATGATTGTATCAGTACACGAGAATTTCTATAAGCGAGCACGAAAGGGCCTACTAATTTTGCCGGGAAAGGTATTTCCACATACGTTCCAGGGTTATTTTACCTGCGACAATCGACATGGGACCCACGGCCTTACTTTCCCTCCGAACTACAGTAGCCCCGTGGCTTCTTTGGTGCTGACTGACAGCTCACACCTGACAACTGACAGATTTAAAAAGTTACCAGACCAAGTTATGTATCTCTACGCCGAACCATATGATCTGCAAAAACATGTGTTTAGCAGATGTCTCTTCTGACAGTCAAAATTTAGTTATATACCTAAATGTCTGTCAGAAGTCAGCTGTGAGCTATCAGTCAGCACCAAAGAAGCCACGGGGCTACTGTACGTTGTTTTTATCGTTTAAGAAAAATTCGTCAACCCCGGCTGTGTTTGGTCTCACTAACATTGGATCTTAAGGCGAACACTTCACTCCAAGACCACTGGGGTTGATGAACCCACTATCATCTTAAGCATTTCCAAGGATTGTCTGGGCTCAAGACCGTGCATGACACATAATAAAATAGTTGAACCAACTTTATGCATTGTGTACTATTCACGACGTTTCAATTATGAACGTAAACATTGAGAAAATTATGTTTTAAATCTTGCGCACTAAGTTCTGTACACAATTCACTATCGGTTAGGCTTAATGCATGAATATAGCCCGATAATAACCAAAATATGTCTCCGACATACACTAATGAGATGGTATGAAGGACAGTATCGATATTAATAAAATGAAGAGATTGTTTGTCTGTCAAGAGCATCGCGCTATATTTACCCCACGTAGAGAGGTACTTCATAATGTGGTTGTATAGTTATAAATTATTTGTTTAGTGAATATTTTGAAAGTATTAATACCTTTTTATTCAAAAACTTTTTATTCAAAAACACCACATCAATATAGTATAGTAATAATTCTAGACTACTTTCTATACCACAAGAACATGGTCTAATACTCCATTCACTACCCCCCCCCCCTCCTCCAACCCCCAGCCACACCCTGGAATACGATATAGTACTTCTTCCCTCCCCCTGTAATATTATTTAATACTTCTTTCCTCCCCCTCGTATACTACTCTATCACTATCACATTGGTGTGCTTTAGTACTGTTTCGTCAGCTTAATTCTACTCCCCCCCCCCCCTCTGGAGTCTGCTCGTCCAGCTCCCTCTATGTTGTCATCTCTAAAACACGTTCAATTCACTATAAGGTCATCATTTGAATTATATTAAACATATTTTTGGAAACCCTTTCGCTTATGTTACTACGTTACCGCATACAATGTATTCATTAATTTGTATATAATATTTTTATAAAATATACTTTTAACATTTTATAATATTAATATATTTTAAAATGTAATATCAAATGGATTGTCAAAACGTTTATGTCTCATTTTAACGTTCACCCACAAAGATTAGACAACTAAATACAACAAAACATTATTTTAGTCTAACAATGTAAAATATTTATATTACTTACCATTTTTTTCTTTATAAATATTAATGAAGTAATAATTATAATTTTGGTCAAACAATAGGCTTAGATAATACATTGTATTTTTTAAGTTTTGATCATATAAAATAATCAAGTAAACTGTAATGTCCCAAGAAATGTTAAAAAAAAGGTTAATACACATATACAGTAATTAAATTAACTAAATCTATGAGATCTATGAGATCAATAGCCGCTATGTGGATAGTTCATACCTTACATTGAGTATGCCCTCCAAGAATGACAAGATCTGACTTCTGATCCATGTTCTGGGGACCCAGGCGAGTATTATAAGTGATGTTGCCAATTACGGGG
>CABFOW010003562.1:0-49520 GCA_902141385.1 Timema californicum
CAACTTTTATTATTCTGTATCCAAACAAAATCTCTAGATAAAGAAACAAATATCTTCTAAGCATCTCTGAAAGTCTTAAAATTATAAATACAATGAAACTTTCTTTGTGAGTCTTCATTTAATTTTCTACAAAGAAATAGGCCTAATTACGTTAAAACTTTTACTCTTTAAGTTAACTTGAAATCTAAAACTTTCAAGTACTCTGGCTAAAATTCATTTGTATAATTATGAGTTCCCTAAGTTTTATTGATAGTTAATTTAGAGCTAAATATCAAGAAGATATATGTAAAGTCATTTTTTCGGATATTAAGACTATTCAGCGTACAACCCAAACGGATAGTAAAACGTGTTGCTAAAACAAAAAGATAAGATAATTATATATTTTAAACCCTTGTATGCTGGCTGATTGCTTTCTAATTTTTTATTGTATTAGCTATTTATGATGTACCTGAATTTACGTAGAAAGAGAAAAAACCTTAATATAACCAACCATACGTAGTTTGAACTTAGCCTTCCGTCAGAGTTAGTTCACGCGACCACTGATACCGATAGCTATATAATTATTGAAGTCTTGGGGTAGGTGGTTCCGGTTGGTGGAAGCACTTGTGGGCCTCACTATACTCTTTCAATTATCTCTTCAAAATAATGCGGTTGAAATCCGTCTCTTCTCATCTTTAGTATTTTAATTAATTTATTAAAGCCTTTGCGTTGAGCCTACCAATTAATAATAATAATAACAATTATTATTACTATAATTATAATAATGATTTTTAACAGTAATCTCACATGCCAATATATATAAGAAATTAATCTTGATTCTACTCAAATATGGACGATACTATCTCTACTATAAACTACGTATTTTCAAATCACCTATCTTTGCTTCAAAGATTGAATTTTGAACGGCAGTTGGTTATTTCCCCCAGAAAGTTTCAGTCATGCACGTTAAAGGGAAGTTATTCTATCGTTCTCTTCAGTATTGTAGCCATTATTAAGGCTAATGGAAAGCTTTAAGCTTCTTTGTGATTTATATATTAGACTTGCAAATAAGGAGTTAGTAAAAAAAAAAAAAAAGACGTTAGAATCCAACCGATATTTTTTTTCTACAAACTCCTCATCTAACCATTAGAGGGAATGGTGCACGAGTTGAGAAGGTAGTCAGGTATGGTTCCACCCCCACCTCCCTATCCTTAATTTTCACCCCCTTTTACCCAATTTCACTGGTACCAGTTGGTTTTTATGGTGTCTAGTACTTGAGAGAAAGCATATTTTGTTTCTCTCTCTCTCTTCATATTTTAAATCTTGTAAAGCAAAGAACAATCATTTAGAAGATAGGTAATAGAAACTTTTTTCTAAAAAATTTAATACATGCCTACCAACATTAGTCACGTGGAATAAATTATAGGCATAGATATCCTAGATTTTTTTTACTAAGGAGGTCAGGGCTTAGATCCATGTTGCGTATATTTAGAGTACTTATAAATGGATTAACGCACTTTATTTATATGGTTGCACATTTTAATTAAATTTTATATTTTCGCATTACTGCAACATTAAAGTAAATATATAATTGGTAGTAGCACGTAGTGTTTTGTTTTTAAAACTCAATTAGACTATTTAATATATATAAACAAGGTGTATAGTTGGAATTCGGCACAATTAGCACCAAAACCTTCTCCCACCTCTATTGTTAATCTCAATAATAAAAATAAAAATAGGTATAACACACAATAGACAAGTAAAACCTTACTTTAGACAATGTTGGGCACTAAACCAGAGTAACCATAGTCAGTGGCATGTCCTGTAGTGTTGACAGGGTAAACACATGTTGCTAAAACTACCCACGATAGGTTCTCTTCCACTCTATCGTTATTTGACCAATCAAACATAGGCTCTGCTCTACATATTTAGAAACATGACCAAAGATTGTTTTAAATGGAAATGATAACATTAACAGTAACAATCTAAGAAAAGTTTTGCTTACCCTGGCAACACCTCACAATACGCCACTGCCTAAATCCGGAGCTATTCTCTGTAACATGCATCTACGTGATCATACATGAATCACTGATATCACAAAACAACTCTTGTAATAAACCTAAATAGCTGTTTAGTTGTTTTTAATAAAATATGATAAATAAATAATTATTATTATGATTTATTTATTTATATTTACTATTATTTATAATGGTTTATAGTTTTATAAAAATCAACATATATTATTATTTAATATGTAAGGTTGTTTGCAAATACCTATCTTTAACAAAGTTGTTGATCCTATTTTCAAAAATCTTATTTTTTTTTAAATAAAGAAGTTGGAACTACTACTAAGCTATATTTATATATTTTTAAGATAAATAAATATATATAATATTATTTACAATGTAAAAAACTTAACAAATACCCATTTTGAACCAAATTATATGCACAGTTTTTAAAATATTCAAATTTAAAAATAATCAGTTATCAGTAAGTTACCCTTATACAAAGTTCGGATCCTGTTTACCTCCCTCCCCCACGAGAAAACAACAATAGAGTTTGATTCGTTATGGTAAACACTACCAGAATATAGATTTTAAACAAATTCGTTAAAGATATTTTCAAATAATTTAGAGCTCAAACAGATTATTCATCAGTAAAATACCATTAATTTAAGGACTAGGATCAAAATCAAAAATTTAAATATAAATTTTTAACAAAATAGGTGGGTTTTTTTTGTTTGGGCTCATATGAAACGTAAAGATCCATAATAATTTAGAGATCGATTCTTTTGACGATTACAATACTTTTGATATGAGAAGGTAGAAAGCTGTAATCATCTGTGAAAAGGTTTAGTTACGAAGAGCGAGTAAACCACCCTTGGCTCTGGTCCAAACCTCCGTGTCAAGTCCAAGGGGCGAGATGTTTCCGATCAACTAGTTACTAGAGATTGGCTCGGGGTTCGAGTCTCGTCTTGACTTGAATTACGAATGCAGCTGAATTGAACGAATTCAGAAGTGTAAAGCTGGTCGTTAAAGGGCATACGCTCATCCCTGGAGAGGAGGAAGAGGGATACGAAGGAAGAAATGAGGGAAAGGGTTTGAGGATCTCAGCCGTAGGAATAGAGAGACCTGGATCAATACCATCTGGTGTCCAATCTGATTTAGTGTTTTAATATAGGTTTGTCCTATGATATACTTGCCCAAATTATGAAAATTAGGTTTTTAAGGTTTTTTTGTAGGTTAATTATTTTTAATTCAGTAAAAACGTGTGTGTTAGCTCATTTTGTCTAGTTTTCCATTGATTTGAGGAGAGTGTTCTAACACTGACCGGTTTTCTAAATACACAATTTTTTTAGCACAAGATTTTACTATACGTTCGGGTAATAAGCTTATGTACTAGCTACTCTAATGGTTTTAGTGATAAGGAAGATTATATTAAGGAAAAGTGTAGCCACATTTGCGGGGAGGGAGAGTGGAAAACAATTTCGGAAATACCCCTCTCCGAAAACCTAAGCGGGATTCGAACCTCGATCTCCTCGTAATCAGAAGTCTAGTCACTTGCAAAAGTATCGCCTTGGACTATGCGACCACTATAGTAGCTAAATCAACTATTACAGATTGTAATTTGTACGATAGTAAATAAACTATATTGTTTTTACTATATTATTTTTACTTTTTAGCTGGTTCTTGATACATTCTAAGCACTTTTTGTACATAGAACTGGTCTTAGATCAATAATAACACTAAGCCAGCTGAGACATCTAAGGTTTCTGGCTGTATTCAATACATACTTCTTTAATAACTCATCTTACTATATATTTGTGCTGAAAGAGCAATTATTCTCCGATATCTTTTCACAATAATACGGGTGTATTATTCTTACTTAGTTTTCTCATTCCTACTCTTTGAATGAGACCGTTAGTTACCATGTATTAAACGTAACAATTTAAAATAATTTCCACGTTTTATTCAATACTTAGAAAATATTAATTAAATAATTCAGAATACCTTATAAGAAATAATCAAAATGATTTTAAATAAATTATATATTCATTTAATATTGTGTCTAGCAGTCTTGCATAGTATATATAAATAAACTGTTTACGATATATTTTGTTATCAATTGAAAAAACATTTAAAGTTTATCCTTACTGCTTTAGAATGTCTTTCTGCGCGTGTGAAATTGTACGATCTACACAAAGATGAAGTCATTTATATTCTTATCGAGTCCTTTCAAATCTTTAATGGGGATATTTTACATACTCCAAAAGAGAGGCTTTCTTTCATCTATACGTGTAATGGTCTATTCGAAGGACAGTTTTTACACTAGCTTTTCCTTCGTTTCTTTTCTTTTTTTGCCTGAAAGGTTGGCAACAGATGCTGGGAAGTACTATCGAGTGCTCAGAGTCAATGTTCGGTCACATCTGCTGGTCCTCCCCCCGCCTGTTCCGCTGGGGGAAGAGAACAAAATGGTCAATGTTAGCGCGGAATGAAAGGGGGTGAATATAGGAAAAATATTGGTTTGAATATATGTATAAAGAAGAAGGGCTACAAATCTCTACCTATGGACTAAGTGTTTTGAGCCAGACCCGAAATGAGTGCGATAGTTTTCCTCAAGGTCCCCGACACTTGTGGCAGACGACTCTAATCAATTATCAGTTGCTGGATGAGACTCTAATTAAACAGCGTTGACAAATTCAGATGGGGCTATTTTCAAACAAAGCACAGGTCCTATGGTAAATATAATTGTTTTTAAAAATGTTTGTTGTTCACATATACTAGTAAACGTTTATGTCATGCTCATACGGAAGGAGGTGGTATTGAGGGTGTTCAAGGGACTCAAACACTCCTTGAGTGTACCAAATTATTATTATTATTAGCACCAGGTCTTACTACCCGTTCGGGTTATACGCACTTACGCTAATGTGTAAATGTAGGGTGATTGTGAGATGAAATGGAGGACCTACAGTTTAACGTGGAATCCGGACCACGTTGGAGGCCTGGCATTCCCCACATTCACAAGATGTCTTGTCAGATGTGAAGGAAGGGTTTGGTAATCATATAAATATGTGCCAGGACAGAGGATTGAACCCCGGCCGCTAGCACAGAAGTCTGACACCCTACCCCTAGACCGCCAGGTCACCTTAGAGTGTTCCAACGATTTCATGAGTTCAAAATAATGTGTAAATTCCGTTCCATCATTATCAAAGGCACTGAAAATTCCATCCTGTGTTAAATCGATTTTTTAAAACGTGTAAATATATTATTAAGTAGGTAAAAAATATTCTGAAATTGATTAAACTTACTTTCCCAATAATTTTTATATATTCTTAAGAAAACATTTAACAATTATCGGTGAGTATATATGTTCTACGAAGACAATAAATGGTGCAATTGTGTTGAATTTTAATTTTTTTTAAATGAAATAGGTCTTTTCATTTAGACCTTTTTTTTCTCCAGGAAAGTGAAGTTTGTACATACAAATAATGAGTAAGAATCAAATATTTATTAAATAAACTTATATAAATATTACAAATAATCGTTTCTGCACTGACTTATTGAAATTAATTTTTTTTTGTGGATTTGAGTTTGTGTCTAAAAATGTGGTCGTGTTGAAATAGATGTTTGATTTTTAACAATATTTTTTTCATTACTATATTTCAATTGCTAACAGTTAAAGAGTAAAGGGGAAAAAGTGATAAAGTAAAAATACACACAACACTACAGGAAAATAACTTTTATACCTCAAACCCCATGAGGACTCCATCAAATAGTTTTCTTTTAAATTAATTTAAATATGGCAAAGACCTCTCTAACCCATAATCTAAAGTGCATTAGAAAGTTCTTGTTATTGTCTAATAGATGGAAGCACTAACTCAATTTGAGTAAAAATGAGGACTTCCCCTTTAATAATGATGAAATTAAATTTACATCAGATCTTATAATTATAGGATGGAATTAGGATCAAAAAATGAAAACGGGACCAACATTTACCAACACCTTTAATGCTTAAGTGAGAATTTATTTAGAGTTTTACAATATCCTTCACTCATAATTTACAGTGTGCATACGATAATTATTAGCCTTGTGAAGTTCCGCTATTGGTGGAGTAAGCTGAATTGAGATCATCCAACCAAGTCAATCATACAGCATCGCCTCTCAACCCACATTCCTAACCTCTTCATATTATACCTTGTGTAAGCTATAATTTAATTATTTTAAACGTGAAGTGACTCCATTAGACGTTAATTATAATACATCAAACTTATGTTTGTGTACCAAATATTATTACCCCCAGGGAATATTCTTTTATTTATACTAATTGAATAGGGAAAAGGAAGGCACAACATAGTGAAGATGTTTAGTCGAATTCACGAATATGCATAGTGGCTGGTAATTAATAAAATACATATTTAAGTAATACCAACTGGGATTAAAACTCAGATCTAAACGTCACCAATAAAGCTGACTATAAACAACTGTTCCCTATATCTGCGTTCTCGCCGATGCAGTTAAACATTGTGACTCCACGCTATATATATATATTCAACTTGTCTCATGATTCACCCATATGTTCCACCAAATTAAATTGATTATATAGAAATGAGGATGTAATCATTAATATGAAATGTACCCACATTCTGGAGGGAAGAATGACTATCCAAAACGTCACACAAAATCATCCAGTCAGGATTCAAACACGCAAACTTACTTTACATGAAAATTCCTCCTGGAGGAGCCTTATTTTTATTCCGAGTGATTCACTAATATTAGTTAACTATCATGACGTCATATCGTAGAGGGTTTGACGTGTAGACAACTTCCAAGGTGTACCCTTGAAAACGTTCTGTTTCCACAGATTGACTCTATGTATAGGGGCCTATTGCATACACGGTTACCAAACCAAATACTACATCAAACGCTCAACCATGTTATAAGCAGAAACAAAACGTCTGATGTAACATATTAGAAGCCAATGAAGAATAATTATTTTAAACAACGTATGAAAATTATTAAGGATTCACAACTTTCCCACTTTCGAAAGTAATTTCATTGGTGTAGAAACGTTAGAGCATGATAGAGATTGATTATATTTAAGGCAGGTTTATAAAATTTTGGAATCTTCTCTTAGTATAATCTCTAATAAAATTTGTATACTCGCATTGGTAGACTGGCAAACTAATCATAAAGTTCGTTAAGTCTTATTTTCCTATGATTGAAAGAACAGGTTACGAACCTCGGCCACGTGCACTTAGTACAAATTGTCTAGAATTTAGCTTTCTTGACCCTACCCCTATTGTGTAAATAAGTACGAATATTCCAAATGGGTAGTAAGACCTGGGGGTAAAATAATTTTTTTATCTCTTCTCCCTTTCCTTCTTAAATTTTAGGATTTAATATTTTTGTGCAGTTAAAAAGATAAAATTCCTAGTTTTATTGTAATAAATTTGGCCATTATTTATCGCCTGGTATTGTGCAGATATGTCATAACTCTTTGAGTAAAGTTAAAATTTCACATCCCTATGGTTAGAAAGGTTGACTATATTAGTTTAAGGAACTACGTATTTCAGATTTAAGGCAGTTTTTAGAATAAATCAATATGCAAACATGCGCTTTAAATATTGGTCATATTTATAATCTTGTTCAAAGAGTCAACAAATGTTCTGGTCTGTAATTAACAAGCAGCTTAGGTCGAATAGTAGATGGGTTGACCACTGAATCTCTACAGTATACAGTATGATTCAAAATCCTAATGGGATATAGGGAACCCTAAAACAAACCTTTTTCATTAATGAATGTATTATATTTGAAGACGGCACCATTTGTTGCCAAAGGACCTTGTTTGGCGGCTATTCAAATGGCTACTTTTCATTCGTAATGCAGACTTCTACGTATTAAATGGATCATTTCATAGATTCTGAAATGGCTGACATGAATATAGCAATTGGGGCTGGGTAACCTTTGAATCTATGGCAGTGCGTTGACGTTATCAGTCATGCATTACTGATGGTGGTCGCTTCTTTGATAAACTGCTGTAAAACTGCTGTGGTTTAAAGCGTGGTTCACACTTTCTACCTTTCATTTATCTACCAGCAGTGTCCTCTAGCACCTAAGGGTGATATCTAAGGATATATATTCATCGACTAAAAAGTTTGTTTTAGTGTTCCCTATCTCCCATTAAATGTGTATGAAGAGCTTAGAATCACCCAGTATATGGACTTAAATTCCATTAAAATTTGTATTGAGAGTTTCAAATTACCTTGTATATGGACTTAAATCTCTTGGTGTTAGTGTTGTTTGTGTCCCAAATCTTAATAAAATTTCCGGGGTGTCCACGCATTCAAACTAATTGTCTAGGGTAGATCAAAGTATATAGATAAGATTAACCTACATTTTAGTGGAGGATGTGTGGGAAACTAGATAAACTTCAGTAGACCCAGACAGGATTCTAAACCTGATCTCCCGGGATATTGCGTTAACCAGGTCAGACGAGGTTGACTCAAAAGCAAATGCACCTACAGAACTAAAATGTTTGTAGTTAATTCTTAAAAACCCATCTTCCAATGTTTTATAATTAATCTATTTCCCCAAGTTATTTTTTCAATGCCCTTGAAAATTCAATTATCCCCCCAGAAATGAACATTTAAAGTGTGCCATAAAAATTAGATTAAATAATATATATTATTTATACAGTGCAACTGATATGCTGTAATATTTAAACTAATTGAAGAAAATATTTGAATTTATTTTAAACTAGAATAAATAAATGAAAGGTTACATACTCAGATTGTATAAACCTAGACAATAGTCACAGTGTAAAAGTGCCATTTATTGGCAAATTTGTGATACCCTGATGATATACAGCTTGACCAGCAGTATTGATGGTGGAAAAAGAATTTCGTAACTAGTGAACTTGTAGCGTAAACGTATTACAGAGTTCTCTTACGCTAAAAGTTTTACGAATACAATTAATTACTTTACGGACTCCACGTCCCTTGAGAACTATGATCACTGCCGAGATCACCTTTAAGATACCTTTGAACGTCTAATTAGTTTAGACCACATTATTCACGATATATTCACGGAGGAGGCAAACGAGGCCGATGTGTAACGGGGTGAATCTTATTTAGGGGCTTCCATATTTAAAATTCATAGTATTACTGGAGGTATTGAACATAAACTAGCTGCATCCATGGATGAGATCTCCATTGCACAACCCACTACATCTCTGTATTTTCTAGTGTTGGATACGCAGACAGTGAGACTTTCCAACCAAGAATAGAGCCATTTTAGGGAGATTTAGAAACGTGGAACGCTTCTGGGAGTAGTTTGAGACATTCATTTACAAGAACCCATCAATATTACGCTGAGATAAGCCCGATTTTCTGCTTGGATAATTAGAAGGTGAGCCAAATCACTTAGTGGACGGTATCACCGTGATACTGGGCAGGTATGATTATATAAATACAATTCTATGATCCCGCCACAGTGACAAAAACAGAATTATCTTAGGCTCATCTGAATTATTTAGAAGGTATTCAACTCTTACAGCATTCTACTCCCAATAAATTGAACACTACGTACATCGAGTGAGACCGATGAAATCAAGAATTTCAATCATGAGGGGATAATGTAAATTGGTATGGTCGAGTATGAACAACAAAGATACTTCGCACCTTCCAGCATGTAATTTGCTGATAATAGTAATAACGCAGAAAATAAGAGGCTTCACAGTCAGACCCAATAGTTTCAAGCATACTGTAGTCACGCTTCACATTCACTCCATGCTTAAAAGGAAAGAAAATTGTTTACTACGTGATCCGTTATGTGGCTGTAAAGGCCACTTGGTGTAAGAACGTAAAACAATATTAAGGACGTATAAGATCGAATACAAAAACTAAAGGCCACTAATCGTTGCTTTATTTGCTTGAATCAAGTTCAAATTGAGTAAAATTGTTTCAAGAAGACCTAGGCATTTTGTTCCGAAAGCAATAAACTTCATCATAAGTCTGTTTGTAATGAAATACAAGCAATCAGAACTTATGTCGGTAAGGTATACATATAACTACCAAACTTTACTTATACGCAAACTGCACGCATTTAGATCACAGTAATAACCGGACTGAGCAAACATTCACGCTGTGCTCCAGATGTATAAAGTTTATCCGTCTTATTAGCCAAGTACCTAATAAATATATTAAAATTAGATGCCACTAGTCAGATAAATTAAATTTTTGGTGGTTTTGAATAATCTTCAGCCGCTTCAAACCAGTGCATATGGGTCCTTTACAATATCCGTGGAACTTGGACAAGAGTCATGACATCAATCGCTGCTTTCAAGAGCACACATGCTTATTCACCGCACCACACTACACACCACGATATCGATATCCTATCGTGCACACAAAAACTGTAGCTAGCTGATTTGGAGAACAAGTAACAATATCTTCCCATTGACATTATTATAGGAGGTGACTACTACGGAAAGTATAGTTAAAGACAGCCAGCCAATACGGATATCCATGGCATTGGTATTACTTGCATCAGTTTTTAGTTGAATTATCAGTGAGAACAGACCTGGTATTACAGTCAAACAGGTAGCAGCTAATACAATCATGCTAGAACACATCCCCTGTAAAACTATAATAAAGTACGATTCTGGGACTTATAAGCGATGGAAATTACTGAGAAACAAACATGAACACTGAATCCTAAGGACGTTACTATTTTAGTAATAAAACACCAGCCTTTTCCAACTTTCTGGTCGACTACTGATTTCCGAATTCCCTAGAAAGCAACAGCACCTACTACTACTACTACTATTCGACGGATCTCACCACTTAATGCAGCTGAAAAATTTCCATACACATATACTACTTTATGACTTAGGAGTTTTAACTATGCTCTCCAATCTTCACTCTGAATTTTGGATACTTTAAGCTCATCAAACCATCAAGAAGATTTTACATAAGTTAGTTCCATGCAAAATAGCTAATCACCTCTAAGGTCAGGAAATAGAGGCCCCTCTGCCTACTGACAGAATGAAAACTTCTAAACCTTTTGCAGTCACCGGGTTAGACTTTGCTGGACCTCTTTATGTCAAGGTCAGAGTAGTCGTACAACGAACGCTCTTTTATCATACGCTTTACATGTGATACTACACGAGCTATCTACTTTGAATTGTGTATGTATATGTTCACAGAGAGATTTCTAATGGTTCTTTAAGATATTTAGAGGAGATAGGGTTTGCCCCAAACAATCAATACAGACAATGTACAAACTTTTCAGGCTGCATGTAAAGAATTGAATGAACTATGTCACGTCTTCACTTCCTTCAAGACATGTTAACACGTCGTGAAACATGGCATCACCTGGAAGTTTATTGTACCTTTAGTGGATTGATGAGGAAGTTTTTGGGAACAGATTGTTGGAACTACCTAAAGCTCTTTATGGAAGATACTGGGGAGAACCCTAATCGATGAATAAGGATTCAACACAGTATTAGTGAACATAGAAACCACCATTAACTCCAAACCAATTTCACAAGACAGAGAATACCTTGAAACTTTGACACCAGCACATTTTATTAATGGAGAAAAAATAGCATCGATACCAACTGGAAAGGAGCCCCAATATAAAAGAAAAATCTTATACAATAACATGGTCTGAGACAAAAAGTATCTTGTAACTTTTGGAAGCGATAGATGAAGGATTACCTACTGGAAATAAAGAGTTCCCATGCCGTCTGATGTCCACGTAGAACCAAAGGATTCTGACATAGATACATCGTTCTTCTCAATGAAGACCATCACCCAAGACACATGTGGAAGATAGACAAAATTGAGAACGTAATTCCCGGGAGAGAATAATATTAGAACAATTAACATCCGCACTCAAGATGGCCTCAGAATCAGCCGTCCGGTCAAACTTGTCATTCCATTAGAGGCTGACCAGCATGGGGAGGATGTTGGGAATCGCCACCTCAATTAGAGTATCTTTGTCACTAACTGCGGTTAATGAAACTGCTTTGTATTGATGATATCTATGTCGTGATTAGTGTTTTGTCTTAGTGACAGCAATGTAATAGAGTTGGAATCACTTCTCTTACATATTTATTTCCTTCTTCATAAGCATTGATGACCATTTAGTCAGAAATTGTCTAGCTTTTATATAATATGTACAATAATTAATAGTATTTAGGGTATTTTTCATGAAATCTCAATTACTAACTGTTCGGGTTGTATTGCGTTATGATTGTTGGGATGGGCTAGGTAGAATTAGAGTAAATTTATTGGCATCTCCTAGGAGAGTGAATGGGAAAAAAACAAAAAACACCCTCAGTACACTCGACGAAGATTAAAACCTTGACCTCCTTGTCACCGGTAAACGTGAATAAGCAAGTCTTAAACTTAGGTCAAGTGCTAGTAATAATTTGTTTTATTTTGTTCCCCAAGTATAATCACCCGTTAGGGATAACCGCATATAAGAATGTGGAAATTAAAATTTAGAGAAAATATACATTAATTTGTGTGAAGATACGGTAGGAAACCAACAAGGAAAAGTTGCCCTCAATACATCTTACCTGGATTTAAGCCCCAACCTCCCCGTAATCAACAGACCAAGAAATTACGAGAGTATTAAAATATAAAATGAATGAAGTATATGTTAATTTTTAACGTGTGAAATTATATATAAAGAAACCACCATTAACTCCAAACCAATTTCACAAGACAGAGAATACCTTGAAACTTTGACACCAGCACATTTTATTAATGGAAAAAAAATAGCATCGATACCAACTGGAGAGGAGCCCCAATATAAAAGAAAAATCTTATACAATAACATGGTCTGAGACAAAAAGTATCTTGTAACTTTTGGAAGCGAGAGATGAAGGATTACCTACTGGAAATAAAGAGTTCCCATGCAGTCTGATGTCCAAGTAGAACCAAAGGATTCCGACATAGATACACCGTTCTTCTCAATGAAGACCATCGCCCAAGACAAATGTGGAAGATAGACAAAATTGAGAACGTAATTCCCGGGAGAGAATAATATTATAACAATTAACATCCGCACTCAAGATGCCTCAGAATCAGCCGTCCGGTCAAACTTGTCATTCCATTAGAGGTTGACCAGCATGGGGAGGATGTTGGGAATCGCCACCTCAATTAGAGTATCATTGTCACTGTCTACGGTTAATGAAACTGCTTTGTATTTATGGTCTCTATGTCGTGATTAGTGTTTTGTTTTAGTGACAGCAATGTAATAGAGTTGGAATCACTTCTCTTACATATTTATTTCCTTCTTCATAAGCATTGGTGACCATTTAGTCAGAAATTGTCTAGCTTTTATATAATATGTACAATAATTAATAGTATTAAGGGTATTTTTCGTGAAATCTCAATTACTAACTGTTCGGGTTGTATTGCGTTATGATTTTTGGGATGGGTTAGGTAGAATTAGAGTAAATGTATTGGCATATACTAGGAGAGTGAATGGGAAAAAAACAAAAACACCCTCAGTACACTCGACCAAGATTAAAACCTTGACTTCCTTGTCACCGGTAAACGTGAATAAGCAAGTCTTAAACTTAGGTCAAGTGCGAGTAATAATTTGTTTTATTTTGTTCCCCAAGTATAATCACCCGTTAGGGCTAACATCATATAAGGATGCGGAAATTAAAATTTCGAGAAAATATACAGTAATTTGTGTGAAGATACGTTAGGAAACCAACAAGGAAAAGTTACCCTCAATACATCTTACCTGGATTCAACCCCCAACCTCCCCGTAATCAACAGACCAAGAAATTACGAGAGTATTAAAATATAAAATGACTGAAGTATATGCTAATTTTTAACGTGTGAAATTATATATAATTTTTCTTTGTATACACATATACTTATGTAAGCTTGACCAAACATGAAATATCTAGTATGCAATGCATGTAAATATTCAATAAGTTTTTAATATATTATCACAAGCTCTTGAATATGCCAGTGTAAATATAAATATATATATATATTTATAATATTTTCTTTAGCATGTATTTAACTCTTAAGTATGAAAATAAAATTAGCAAAATAGGTCAACTATATGGACACAAAAAACCAAATTCGTTGAAACGTGAAAAAAGTGTTTAAATACACCAAAGCTAGCCTCGTGTCAAAATTTTCAACCACCAACAAAATGGACATAACCTAATTCCTGGAAAAGTCCGCATTCAAAATGTATCTCATACGCTGTGAAGCAAACAAATTGTTTGGGCGACGCAAAATTTCCTAGACCACTTTGTTGCCGGCTTGCTCCTTATTCCTGATGTCACCAGGCGGAAGAAGAGAAGAGAGGAACACGGAAAATGAGAGGGGGAGAGGCATGTGCGCTCTTCACTGTAATTTATGTTAAAATGCTCCGGCAGACCTTTGTTGAAAACGGAGTGTGCGCCTTCATGTGTTGCTGTGTGTGCTATATCACTCGCATAGCTACATGTAAAACTAAAGGTTTGTTGAAACCCTCGTGTATGCATATGTGTTGCTATTTTTACTATACAATTTGCATATTTACATGTACAAATTATGTTTGTTGAAGTCCACGTGTGTGCCTTCATGTGTTGTGTGTGCTATACCACTTGCAAAGTTACATTTAAAATTATTTAATATTTGTTAAAACCCACGTGTGTGTCTTCGTGTGTCGCTGTGTTCGCTATACCACTTGCATAGTTACATGTAAAATAGGATGCTTGGTGATACCTTTGTGTGTGCCTTTATGAGTTGATGTGTTTGCTATAACACTTGCACAGTTAAATGTAATACTAGACGTTTGTTTGGAATAAAATGTGCACCTTCATATATTGTGTTTTTTGCTAAACTTTTCTCACAATTAAATATAAAACTAGATTAGTGTTCAAATGTCTGTGGATTTATGTACGCATCCCTACATGTAAAGCTAGATTATTTTTCAAATCAAAGTTTGTATATTCATGTAAAACAAGATATATATTCAAACCCGTGAATGAGAATGTATGTGTTGTAAATTTAAACCACTTGCACGATTACATGTAAAACAAACAAGGATGTATGCCTTTATATGTTACTGTCCTATACCAGTTATACAGTTACACAGTTACATGTATATATGAAGTTTGCTCATTCTGGAGTATTCAATTATAATTATCAAAAACTGATATTCTATAATTTGAAATATTACACGAGCAAAAAATGTGTTTAATTCTTATAGTTTGATTTCATAATGATGATGATATATGAGTGAAAAGCTTTTATTACTGGCAAATCATTGATGTTATGTTTTTGAATAACCAAAACCCATTGCACAACTGAATTTCACGATGCAAGCTAATTATTTTCAGAAATGATTTACGTTAACCATGGTTTTTAAATAATTAGCTTAAACCAATGATCCTGTCACTACATCTTTCAGATAAAAATGCCTAGACACCTGCATGGTGGTGAAATTGCCTAAAATAGTTAGATACCTAGTAATATTTGATCATCGTTTTTGGTGATATAGTTCCTTTAGGTTCAAATATAAACTGGGTGCATTATTGGTGCTTTCCAACTGTTATTTACAATAAAATTTCCCATCCCTCCTCTTATCTCAAGGTTAATGTGGGAATTATTTCAATAAACTACCCTCATCCTCCTTAAAACATAGAGTAAGACATTGTGGTCAACAGAGTTAAACATGAGAATGACAACGTCAATGTTTCAGCTCTCTCTATCTAGTGACATTGAGGTTGAGTTTTTAATCCCAGCCGAATATATTTAGGTGATTTTTATTAAAGTGTTTCCTAATATCTCTACAAGCCAGTTCAAAACTTATCCATCCCTAATAAACTAGTAAAAAATATGCTAATATCCTTATAGGTGATACTAAAATCATGTAAAAAAAACATTAGTTTGTCATATTATTGATAAAAAGTCTAATGCATGATAGTCTGGTTTGATAAAGTAATTTGAGGATTTAAAAAACCATTTTTAAAATTAATCTTTGTCTTTTCTCATTGAAATTCAAAGCCTTGGTTTTTATTCATTTTAACCTGAATACAACTATGTATCCATCTATAACACGTGTCATACAAATAAATTATCTATCATAAAAATTACAATAAATCTAATTATTTTGATTGATTATATTGTTTTAATTGGCTAAAGATCTGTTGACTACTTTCGCCAACATTTTGTGGAAAATCCACATTAAAAAATATCCAACCAATTCTTAAATAAAGTGGGATTTCTAATCGTCTGCAACGCGTCACAATGCTCTCCCCATGTAGCACCCTCAATGGTTTAAAAAATTATTATTATTTGTTTTGGGAATAAATTTTACTTTCTTCATCGACAATCCTTTTGTTGTAAAATAAACATTATTAGCTACCTTTCGTGAAATCTCCAGTACCATAAAAATATCCTTAAAGAGTTTTTAAAGTTATATTTAGGTTTTACTAAAAAACACTATAACTTAAATAAAATCATTTTTATTAATTAATGAAAAAAATTTAGAAGTTATCAAATAACGTTTTGTGATAAAAAATATTATGGTACTAAAACTATAACTATAAACTCTTATATTTTCTAAACAAATATAATGTAGGTAAATATTAGCTAAACTTATGAATTGTTAAAACAAAATTATTTCTTGGAAGTACGAACTTTTACAATCTCCTTACTACTAGGTATGTGTATGTTAAGAACAACCTCACGGAATTTACCTGGTTGTCATAGCAACTAGACACATTATGACTTACAATGGTAGTTGGACAGTACCAATACTTATGGGAAATACATAAATTAGACATAAATATACACTTCAATATTAATGGGGCAAATAAATGATTATAAACATGAGGATGGAAGTTGACAAATATTAAATAATTAAAAACATATACATAGTAATAATATTATGTATATAACTAGCGTTGATGCTGGCAGTTAATATTTTGTATAATATTTCAGACTAATAGATTTTCTTGGATGGCTTGAAATGGGGAGGATACATCTCTGATAAAAATAGAGACATCTCACCCTTTGATTTGTTCTTCAGTTGAAAGACAATCTTGTAGAAATTTATTCAAAAATAAAAATCTTCATAATAGAAATAGTATTTTAGAACATTCCTCATAAATACTCTCAGTCTTAGTTGGGATCCAGGGTTAACTATTGGTACATTAACTTTCTACTTTACCACTATTTTAGTAATATTATTCTTGTGGTAAAGTCTACAAATCTAGTTTCATTCCAGTTTTAAAACGACGCCAAAACTAAGAAACTTGATCAAAATTTGAAATTGTCCAGCTCACTTCCACAGTTCAAAAGCATTCCCTAATTGAGTTGAAAAGGTGCTCTTTTACCGAAAGAGTAGAACATACGTAACTCTATATTTAAATTGGTGATATTAAAATGATGATGTAAGAATTAACTGTAAAAGTGAAAACAGTATTAAAATATAATAGAATCGATATAAAAAATAAATCTTTTCCTTTTAAATTGACAAATAACGAGATTCGAAGCTTTCAGCTTTTAGGTGTCAACAGTATTCCCTTTATATTATTTCGTCTAAGTCTCACACGCTAGTTTTCCTGATTGCGACTACTAGCTTGTACACAACAAAACAATAGCCTCCATACATAAAACATTATTTGTAATATTTTCAATCTTAACCAACATTGAAAAGATTAAACAACCCACATTGGTTTATGTCCATTATGCTACCTCCCAATGTCTGTTTATATATTTCCAGCTCATATTACATTAAAAGAACATTAAGAATGATTTCTTTTTAAAAAATAACATTTTGAACAAAATTTAAATCTGGCTTCAACTTCCTTAAATAACTAATTCCTTCACATCCTACGTTTAAGCGAACAATGATTACTTAGCATGGGAAAGATGGTATAAATATTTAATTAGATCATTTCTATGAAAGCTACCACATTTAAGCGTTATAAAAATAGACTGTAATAATAATACTTCTTAAAGAGGCCAAAAGAATTATAAGAAAAAAGTAAGACAGCGATGGGGGTAGAGTCAATATAGGTTTCTTTATAGAAAATAATTAGGAAAGCCCATAGCAAAATGACAAAGAGGAAAAGGGTAAAAAGTGATTTGTCAACTGTAAGGAAATGAATGATGACACGAAGTCTTTTCGTAAAGAGAAGAGAGTGAGGATGAAATAAGATGATCATAGGAGACAGTGAGCAAAGCTCGTAACAAGAAATAAGAAAGTTCTTTGTCATTAACCTTTATAAGATTAAGACTTATTACAAGAAAACTACTTATTTTTATTTTTAAATTACCCTCAAATGTGAATTATACATTCAATGATTAAGAAATATATTTATATGACGACATTTAATTTAAAAAATTGTTATGAAAACATTAAGATATGCTTGTGTACAACAGTGCAGTTATGGCAAGATCAAACGTATTTCATATATATATATTTCAAAACACTTTTTATTTAAAAAATAAAGTAGATCCGATTATATGGCTTGTAGAAGTAGATATATCTTTATTTAGTTAAAAATCCACCTGGTCTAAACCAGCTTATACTCATTAGATCGACCCACTTTAAGCCGTTGTCATTACTACTTGTGACGATTTACTTTAAAATAATATTAACACTTTATATTACAGTAAATGCAAGATGTGGGTATACGGCTGTATATGTGTTTCCTGTCTTACCACCCCATTTGGAGTATCCGACTATTTAAATTAAAAAAGTAGGATTAATAAATGTATAGCTTAGAGGGAATATACCTGCAAATTTTTGGAGGGAGAGTGGGTAAAATTTAGGATAAAACATACTTCCTACATCCACCCGGAACTATACTTGTGTACGCCACATTCTATAAACCATGAACTGATAAAATAATATTCTATTACACTAGCTACATTTCATAATCCTTTTACAAAGCTAACACTAAATATTGGGAAAGCTTTCAATTTAATTCTAACCATCAATTATACAGTTTTGTCAAAGCAATAGCATTTTAAAGTAAATCATCGTTAATTTTGTTAATATATATACATTTGCTTAGTTTATTAAACAATTGAAAATTGCTTTCATTGGAGGGGGAGGGTGATGGTACATTATACCGTACCAATAATTTTAGGTGACATTCTCCATATTGCGTAGCGCTTAAATTTTCTTCAGTGACATAAACTAAACGTTTACTAATTGTTAGGGACATCAAAACATTCGTACTGATTTCAATAATGTTACTCAAAATATTTTATTCATGTGCTTGTTATTTCATCATCAGTATCAAAACACTCAGAGAGAATTGGCTGTCAAAATTATTACGTGACTTTGTTGGTTTAGTTTAGAGTGGTCGTATTTTGATGAAAAAAAAAGCATGAAGAGTTGAAATTTTATTTTATAAATAACGGTTTGATATGTCAGCGTCAGGATTTTATAAACGATGTTGACAGTTGAATCCAACCGTGAGACAATATATTGGTATAATTTCATCCCCTACTTAGAACTTTAGAGTGAGGTCATTACAAGCAATGTTCGTATCCTCTAACGTAGGCCTTGAGATATAATTTATTGAAGGTTTGATAGAACTGATATTAATTTGTTATTTAGTTTTAATCCCTTTATTCAAATTCAACTCCTGAGAGTTTTTTGAAAAACATGTCGATATGTATAGTATAAAATGTTTTAAATAGGAATAGCTTATGAATTATGATAAGCTTAATATAATTACTAATATGTTTTTAGCATTATTTAATGGAAATTGTTTCTCTCATTAAGACTCCCAAATATTAGTTCCGAGCAGTGTAGATTTAATTTTAACTGTAGCACAGTGGTTGACAACCAGTCAAACTCACGGAAATTTTCTGTCGATGGCGTAAGAAAGCTACATAGTCACTAAAAGGCAATCTCACCTTAAATTATCCAGCTATATTCTAAGATAGGGCCATAGTGTAATCCATCAAGGTAAGCCCGCTACCTTGCGTGGCTCCAATATAATGAAGCTTATAATGAGGTCATAGTATAATCCATCAAGGTAAGAGTGCTACCTTACTTGGTTCAACTATGATGTAGCTTATAAAATAAGGCCATAGTTTAATCAATCAAAGTAAGCAAGCTACCTTGCTTGGCTCCACTAAGATGTAGCTGAAAAGATAAAGCCATAGTGTAATCCTTCAAGGTAAGCCAGCCACCTAGCCTATTTTCGATATGATGTAGCTTATAATATTGTGTCATAGTATAATCAATTAAGGTAAGCCCGCTACCTTGCATGGCTCCAATATGATGTAGCTTATAAGATAGGGTCATAGTTCAATTTATCAGGGTAAGACCACTACCTTATTTGCTTGTCATCAATATGATAGAGCTTATGATAGGGTCATAGTGTATTCTATCAAGGTAAGCCTGCTAACATGCTTGGTTCCACTATGATACAGATTCTAAGATAGGGCCATAGTGTAAGCCATCATGGTAAGACCACTACCTTGCTTGGTTCCACTATGAAGTAACTTATAAGATGGGGTCATAGTGTACTATACCATTAAGATAAGACTGTTACCATGATTGGTTCCACTTTAATGCAGCTTGTAAAATAGGGTCATAGTGTAACCAATCAAGGTAGGACTGCTATATTGATTAGTTTCACTATGATGCAGCTTGTAAGATAGGTTCGTAATGTAATCCATTAAGTTAGTATCACTACCTTGCTTGGTTACACTATGGTACAGCCTGTAAGATAGAGCTATAGTGTGATCAGTAAAGGTAAGGCTACTTCTACCTTTCAGGGTAATTTTGTAAATAATTTCCAATTTATTTTCGTTTTAAATGATGCACTTCAAAGATCGTCCGGTGCTTAACGAGCTGTGTTGCCGGCGTGACAAAATAATACTATTTACAGCCATTCAAAAATAAAACGGAAGGAGAACGTTTAGCACAGTTTAAAATAATCAAAATAATGAATTTTGAGCTAAGGAAGAACACTTACACCATTTTATTAAGCATATTTATCCCTCTAAGCAGTTTGTTGAACCTATTTATTTTCAATTTCGACCATGATTTATTTCAAGGCATGCGCAGATCTGTTAAACAAGTGAGCGGCGTGTCTCGTGATTATAAAAGAAGTAAGAAAAAAAAAGACGTGATGTCAAACCTCTAAACTAGCACTTATTTTAATTTTGACAAATGGAAATAAACATTTTAATTCTTTTAATAAACATTGTATATATTCATTGACATATATCTCAATCTGTATATTAAATTAGCATTCTATTTTATATTCATCCATAGTCCATAGCCAACATTTTATCTTTTATTTTAATGTATACGTTTTCTCTTTGGACTCGAAAAAGAATAGAACGTTTTTAAATTTGATTCCTGGAACGCTTTTTGAAGAATATTAGGTTCCTCTTCTTTGGCGTCCTTAAAGTATGGAACCAAATATGTGTGGTTCCTTAGTACATTTATTTTAAAAGTTAAAACTTAGTCTAAAAGTGGGATATTAATATATCAATAGGACGCTGAGTGTCTAGGGAAGAACTAGAACCTATTGATATCCTAGATCTATTGATTGTTTGCAATTAAGACTAGGAAACAAATTTCCTAAATTTTGCTGTTTCAACTAAACATATTCTCTTGGTGAGATCCAGCCAAATTTTCATCTATAAATATATATTTTCTCTCTCTCTCTCTCTCTCTTATTATCATCATCAAAAATTTAGGATAAAACCTTCAGAAAAGACTAAATATATTCAGACAGTTTATTACATCCAGAGAATAATTTAATATTTTATTTTATGTCAAAATATTAATGTCATTGATTTATTTTAATAATACAATTTTTTTATTGTTTTACTAAAAATTTTAATATCATATATGCTTAACTTATATTACTTTTTGCTTTTACCCGGGTATTATAAACGCTTAATTTGACCATTTTCGGAGATTATTATTTTAATTGATTAGCTGTATTTAAGAATATGTTTTATTTTTATATTGTCAGATTAGAATTGTATTTACTTGGAATTCCATAGGTAGGCTGTGATAACAAGGAAACAATAATAATAGTAATAATAATAACACACAAATCTCAATATTTGGTTTTTTAATTGTAATTTAAAATTAGTACATTATTGATCCACATGTTTTTTTAGTGTTTCTTTCTTCAACTCTTGTAGAGATGTACAGCATACCATTGTTGTAGATAAGGTAGTGTAATTGTTATTAACATTGCATCATCTAGGAAAAAGTCCCCGAGCACACCCAGTGGTCTCGAATGTTAAGGGTCATCAGAGTTAGATGAGCTAAAGGTTTTTTTCCCCCTAATTTATAGGAGTGGTGTCCAATATACATATTTAATTTTATTCATCTCGACGGGAACTTTGCTGTGTAACATATTTGGAAGACAAACTTGGATTTTTATTAGAACGTATTAATAATATTAAGGATAGCTGAACTTTTTATTTTTCCATATCGTCATCTTAAAGAATATATTTAAAAAATCAGGTTTTAATAAATAATTTTTCTATATACTTAGGTAGATGTATGAGCACGAACAGCAAATTTAATCATATATAAATTACTTAGAGTAATAAATCTATTTGATATTAATATGTATTTGATTCACAAATAAATGGAGCTATCTTTAGGTCTATCACTTTTAAATGTTAGAGTATATGTCATTATACTATATTTTTTAAAATAAGGCCTGCCTTTTAAAGCCTATACTAAAAATAAGTAACTCATCAATATAATTTTTCTATTTTATCCACAAGTCAAGGTGAGGTTGAGAAAATCTTAACAAACAGTTGCGTCAGCTTACCAAATAATCTATATTTTAACGTAACTTGGACTATGCACATTAATTTAACAAACGCTTTCTTATCTCGCTTTTATCAACAACCAACACAATACAGTAGTTAGTGAAGATGTCTCAAGGCAAATACTAAAATTATTATCTTTCATACAATAGTATTATATATATATCATAAGAGTCTAGACGTTAAGCTTTAAAAAATGGTCTATATTGGATTGCACCATAGTCTTAAACTGCATATGTATCTTATTGATGGATGCCGATCAATAAAGTACAAAAATGATATCACCAAATACTTTGATTCATTTTGAATTTGAAATATATGCGGTTTGATACATGTGATTTTGGACTCAAGACTTATGTTATAATAAATTAAATAAATATATATTATATTGTTTACGTGAAATTACTAGTCTTTGTAAAAATAAAACTATTATTTGAATATCTGCTTTTATCTTTCTCTCGACCCCTAGGAGAGAGAAGTTGTATATTGTGATCTTTAGAAAAAAAAAATGGACTCGAGATTTAAATAAATGTAAACGTTTTAGAATACCCTGAAATTAAAAAAGTTATTTTCTCGATGCCGTCTCTTTGTCTGAATCTCGGATTAGAGCCGAGACAATTTGTCTGATCGGGCTAAAACTTGATATCAAAGGTTTTCATAAGACTCCACTGAGGAGTCTTTAGAATTAGATGTCAAGCCCTAGAATTAAGGGGTGGTTTACTGAAGGGCAAAAAGAGTAAAAAATTGATTTTATCAAAATCCACTAGTACGATTTTGGTCAAACTTTGTATTTCGACACTGTTTAGTGTTTAGTAATACAAACCATACGGAAGCTTTCTTTTTCCAAAGAAAATTACTTTAGAAGCACTTTAGAGAAGGTAAATTTCCAATTTTGATCATATCCTTGGAACTATTTTAGAAATTAAATAACTTGTCAACGTAAATATGTAGTACCATTAAACGTAAAACTTATTGTTTTGTGTAACATATATTTTTATACAACCATTAATTTCTGATCTATACGCCAATATTTATTTTTTCATTCAAGTTTGAAAATAAAATTGATTGCTATGCTCTTAAATGGACAAAGATGTTCTTCTTTTCTTAATGGTCCTGTACCAGTGAATGTTATTTTATCTATGCTCTTTGGTGGTAAGTTATACTCTTTCTGTGTTTTCTCAACATCATGAAGGAACAAGTATTGTGATTGCCAAAAAATCTAATACAATAGTTTAATTTATGTCGATGTTTCCTGAGTCATGAATGCTTAAAAACGAGAAATTGTTTTATTGATTTTAGTTAAATTCTTTACAAATAAATACTTTCGCTATGCTTTTTGGTAGAAAAAGAGACTCCAATTTACTTAATATTTCTATAAAAGTGTATTTAATTCATGGTCATTGGGGGAATGTTTCCTCAACAATGTTTATTATTTCGTTCCACAAACCTTAGGAGCTTTTAGTAAATGTCTCTATTTTTAGATTAAAGATAGATAAAGTATCTGCAGTACACTGTAGGGTCAATAATTTAATTCTAAAATGTTTAAATGATCAAAGTTAAATAATATTTACTTAATACTTTTAACTTTGTGATAAATTTTGTTAATTCAAATTAGTGTAACAAATGTTTTAGATTTGATCTTCTTAAAAAATAATTACAATATCACATACACCAATGACAATGAGGACTCGTACTTAGTTTTAGTTTTGTTTGCTTTGTTGGAAGGGAAGTCGGAACTAAAATCTCAAACTGTGGGTAAACATCCTCTAAAGTTTATCTTCTTTGTACTTAATTTATAGTGTAAATATGAGGATATATTTAATGAGTTACAAGACATGCTGCATAAACTTAATAAAAACTTGGATTGTTTGCGCTATAGTTTTAATAAAATATTAAAATAACGTTTTTTTAATGCCGGATATAAAAATTAGAATTTTTTAAACAAATTATCCTACAATAATTCCACTATCATTCATAACACGTGGACTTCGGGGTTAAACTTCAACTTACGTATATGCGAATCAAATAGCCAAAGGGTGACCTGGTGGTCTAGGGGTAAGGTGTAAAGACTTCTGTGCAGGAGTCCGGGGTTCAATCCTAGGTCCCGGCACAGATTTATCTGATTACCAAACCCCTCCTTCACCTCTGACAAGACATCTTGTGAATGTGGGGAATGAAAGGCCTCCACCGTGGTTCGGATTCCACGTTAAACTGTAGGTCCTTAATTTCATCTCACAATCACCCTACCATTACACACTAGCGTAAGTGCGTATAACCCGAACGGGTAGTAAGACGCGGTGCTAATAATAATAATAATAATGATAAAGATAAATAGCCAAAGCTATTATTTATGCCTTATGCTTATGATTTCCGCACGTCCATCATAGACTCTGCCTTAAAATATGAGTTAAGAATGACCCTGAGCATGGGATGATTCCTGAATAGTTCAGTAGTTTGAGCATTGCCGTACTAAACAAAATATCCCGGTTTCAATTTCCGTGTCTAGGTGTAATTTTTAAATTTTCAGATTACGTATGTGAGTTAAATCACTTTTAAGGGTTCAGGTTCATAGTACGTATATCTAAATGGGTTAAATATTTAGTTTGAGATCCTTTTCAGCAGGTATTCCCTTTACGTCAAGGAACGAACTTCAGTGACAAAATCCCATGTCATTGAATTTATTTTTTATTAATCGAGTTTTAAAGATATAACGTTGAAACAAATACCATACATTCTTAAATAGTTCTAAAAATGGTATAGTGAAGTAGTTTTTTGCAAACGCTTTTCTTATACATTATCTACAATTGAGGCTATTTGGCTTAGACCCGAAAATGGCCTGAAGGATTCTTTCTGCCAGGATGTAGATTAAAAAAGTCAGAATAAGAAAAGGGTAGCTTTAAAAATGAATTCAGTGTGTTCAAGGCGTAAATGGTATTTTGTGTAAATTTACCAGAGAAAGAGGAGAAATAACTGCTCGTTTTCTTCTCTCTTTCTCTATTACGTAAATAGGCGTCTAAGTGTGACCGTAAATAGGCGTCTAAGTGTGACAGTGTTGAGACCAATTAGGTGTGCTAATCTAAGATGCAAACCACTTCGCATCTTTAAAATCTCTCAGTAGGCAACGTCTATAACTTAGTTAAAACAAAGAGAATGAATAATCATACCCTCTTTTTCAAGTTGTGCCTGTTAGGTATGTAGCCTATTAATCTATTATTGAACCATCAAACGTCAATCGATAAGAGAGCTGCAAAAGCAATATACATATTTTCGCTTGAGATAGTGCATTCAACAAGCACACGAGTACAATCGTTAAATTCAAGGACGGACAAGGTTCTCAGTCGCGGCCGGGTCGGCCTTGTCACCAGTGTTCGTCGACAGTTCAGTTCATCACCACCAGTTGATGATGACTCGGCTCAGCGTGGCCGTGATCGGGGCCGGAGCGGGTGGGTTGTGCGCGGCCCGCCATCTTGTTGACCGGCCCGATACCTTCATCTTCAAGATATTCGAACAAACGGGCAGAGTTGGGGGCACATGGGTATACACAGATGAAACGAATACGGACCAACATGGACTCCCAATCCACTCGAGTATGTACAGGGACTTGAGGTAAGGGTCTAGGGAAGGATGAACTGACTCACTTGAAAAGCGCATGCGTACGATGGTGGTGCCATCTATGAAACCAAGTATAAACTCCAAGCATGTTAAGGTTAACTATTTATTTATTTATCATTATCTGATATATCCAAGATCTGAGGTTTTTATAGTGGCAGTCCATAAATCTACATTAAATTGGTAGATAAATTAGAACATTTTAATTAGTATCAGTATAAGCACATAATAACTCTTAGACAAAACGAATAATAATTCAATAATAAAAAAAGTTTAAATATTCCTGTTTGTTTAGCTATTATTGTTATTAAGCCCTTTAATCTTTCCCATTCCAGTTTAGTACTCGTTCAGCCTATGCACAAACACGTTCTGTTTATTAAATATTTGCGGGAGGAGCAGATTGAAACCACATTTTTGGGAAAAAAAGGATTTCTATTGCCCAAGTCAGGAAAAGAACCTTTACCTACCAATAAATACGTCCATATAAATAATCATACGGCTGCACAATTTTTCATTTTTTATAAACTAGGAATATTATATTTATATTAAATATGTCTAAAATAAATTTTAAAAAATCCAGGTACTGACTGCGTTAAATAGCGCAGAGCCATAGTTTTTAACTATTATTATTAGTACCGCGTCTTACTACCCGTTCGGGTTATACGCACTTACTCTAATGTGTAATGGTAGGGTGATTGTGAGATGAAATGAAGGACCTACAGTTTAACGTGGAATCCAAACCACGGTGGAGACCTGGCATTCCTCACATTCACTAGATGTCTTGTCAGAGGTGAAGGAAGGGTTTGGTAATCAGATAAATCTGTGCCGGGACCGAGGATTGAACCCCGGCTGCCAGCATAGAAGTCTGACACCTTACCCCTAGACCGCCAGGTCACCAGTTTTTAACTGATATGTTGAATTATTACTAGGGCAGTTGGGATTAAGTACAGTTGCCTTTGATATACCTATTGTTTGTTTTATGAGGAGTATTTAAATAGATTAGAAAAACAAACAAAATTCACCCATTAAGTTAAAAACAAACTCCACATATATAAATGCTCTTAGTTCAAAACTACACCTCCTAATCTTTATTAACTGAGTGACAGGATAACCTAATCATAACAATGGATTATTTATTCACCACTGGGTTCGAAATCAAACTCAAAATTTGGGAAGGAAGTGAATGCTAATTCAGGTACGTATTTATGCAGGTATTAATAAAAAAACTTTTGTCTAAAATAAATAAAGCAAGTACCAGCTGAAAAATTCACTTTATTTTAAAATATGAATTCTTATATTGAACCTAGATTAATTTATTAAACAAAACTTTTTTAAACTTTTTAGATAATAATGAATAACATGAAAATAACATGAATTTTTAAATTCTAAATTCTTATGAAAAATTACATACTTTAATAAAGAAGTTTAATTAATAGGCCTTATAATTTATATTTTAACCAGACAACTTTTCAGATAAATAAATTTGAGAACCTCTTTTTTTAAATAACAATGATTATTTAAAACACATTGTTCTCTACATCAACTTTATTTTCCTCAGTTAAAAATAATGTTTTTACGCATTGAATGAGTGGGCTCGGTTAGGTGCAACTCATAATTCCCATTAACAAAGATATTTTTGGGTAAAAATAATCCCAATTTTTGAAATTTTTACTTTGACTCTTATTAATGGTAATGATAAAAGTAAATAACAACGGAAACTGCTTGGGTAGTAATTTGAATGGGAAAGAGGTTTCTGAAGGAGATTATTTCACTCTAGGAATACGAGTAAGTAGACTAATCTTACCCCACGTACTTAGCAATCAATTGAGTTACTGTGCCAATGTTTCACTCGCATTCTTGTACCATTTATCAGTCCATTTGGTTGTGTTTAAGTTAAGCATTAGACACCCAAATTAATTTTTTTTTCTTTTATCAACAGTACACTTATTTCCAGACTGTTTAAAAACTATAAAGTAAATGGTGGTCATTCACTGATATCATCGATAACAAAACCCCTGTTTTGCCAGGAGATTTCCCTAGAATTTTTTTGTTAATATTGGCGCAGTCTTAATCTTGTCTGTGATTATTTTGTCAGCGATGATTTGCTCGATATTTTGCCCATATACTAAATCGGCTACACTTCCTGTTCCGAACAGATCATTGATGAATCGGGTTAGATGAGGAGCAGAATCTGTAGCTTATAGAAATGGTCTGTTGAATGACTTTTTTTAGTGTGGTAAAAGATCTCAATTAGCCATCCCGAACTTCCGTTTACTTCTAATCCTTAACTTTCAAAGTGAAGCAGTAAATGTAGAGGGTGGGTTCCCTTAAGATTCCTAAAACTTAATATAAAAAACCCTTGTTGGTGTGATATAAAATATAATCTTCACATGTAAGTCAATGGACCGACATCCCCAGTTAGAAGAAAGAAGTTTCAACATATCGAATTTCAAAATTTAAGCCTGGAAAATGGAGGATGTCGAAATTGATACAACTAATACGGAAAACTAAATTTATGTGTGGTTTTTATCCATTTAAACCTTTATTATAATTAGATTTACTTTTTGCCCTTTTTACAATTTTTACCATTTTCCTTTATTACCATATTTTATACTTTTAATCCTTTTATCTTTATTACTTAACTTTTTTCCGCTTTTGTGGCTGCGTGGTCTAAACGCTACACTCGTCTTGGTCTAGACTGCCGAAGATGGGGAGATTAGGGTTTGATCCCAGTTGGGTGAACTGAGGATAGTTTTCAAAATATATTTTCAATAATCCTTCCACGTAAATGCGGGTGAATTTTATCTAAATTAAGCCTTCCTAAGCCATAACCTATTAGTTTAATTAGTAAGAATAGGCGTATAACCTGAACAGTTAGTAAGACGCTGTCATAGTAAGCTATTTGTTCAATTAGATTTAACTTATATTCTTTAGGCCCTTTTTGACCTTTTAAACTTTTTTTATCTTAAAATATTTCTCCCAAGTTATGTCAGGAAACTTATGCAAAAAAGTTGTAAAGAGGGAAAAATAGTTAAACGTGATAAAAGGTCGAAAAGGGAAACACTGTCATAAAGGGATGGAAGGTAAAAGGGCAAAAAGAGAAAAAGTGCAAAAATAATCAAAGGGGGAAGTATATTAAAAGGTAGAAAGGGTCAAATGACAGTAATAGGGCAAAATTTGTTTAAAGGGGAAATCTGGATAAAAGAAAAAAAAATTGTAAACGATGTAAAAAAGTTAAAATGTTTAAACACGACCAAAAGTGCAAAAAGGTTAAAAAATCAAATAGTGCTAAGATAGTGCAAAAAGGGAAGAAAAAAAACGTGGCGAAAAGTATTAAAAGGGGTAGCTTAAAAGCTGTAAGAGAAATAAAAATAAGATATTATTTACTTTTTAACCCCTTTTTGTTTTTTCTACTATTTACCCATTTTTACCCTCTTTGCCCCTAAATAATATATTTTTCACCCTTAATGCCTTTTTTCTAACCTTTTTAGCACTTTAATCAGATTTATATTTCTACTTACCGTTTACATAAAAATGGCTCATATTTAATTTGTACCCTCTTTGCCCTTTTTTTTATCTTCTTTCTATTTTTATCACAGTGTATGTCCTTGGCAGGTTGGGTACTTCATTCTAATTAGATTAATAAATAACAATTAAAAGAGAAAAACCTAGTGATTAAACTGAAATTAATATTGTGTTAGGAAGCGATACATGAGTACAAAGTGGAGCTGGGCCATTTAGTAATTAAATTTAAGCTTTTCATCATAGCTCCCTCCTACAATTCTATACTGATTGTAACCTTTGAGGTCTTACATTTTTCATTTAGCAGTACAGGTTTGCAAATAGTGGTCATAATTTTAAGAAATATACTCAAGAAAATGTTAGCTGACTCTTGATATATCTATAAACCTTCTAAGGAAATTAAAGACACACATTTCTTTCTGAACGAGATTTTCGAAATATTAGTAAATATTTGCAAATCTGCGCGTTGGGACGAAAATATGAATTCTTCAACGGTTCATATCAGCTCATAAATGTGGGAGGAATTGCGGTAACAAACTTCTGACTGTGGAGGTTTAATAATATATATGTTGTTCCAGTAGATTTGTCTAGTTCCATTCTATACGCATTATACAACTAACACCTGTTTTTGAATATCTTTAAAAGCCATTGTGGAAAATAAACATAAATATTTTTAATAAAGATAAATACATCTTGTTAATATTTCAACGTGCTAATGGCGTATGTACAATACAAGCACCATTGATCTTAACATATGTATACAGGCTTATATACTCAGCCTAATGCACAGCCGCCTTCCGTATCTGCCTGTTATTCGTCCTTGCCTCTTTCCACACCTAAGCTATTCAGGTCCTTAATTATTACTTCTCTCCATCTGTTTATTGGTCTACCCAGTGGTCATTTACTTTCAGGTCTTCCTTCACTTACATCCTTTATCAGGCTATATCCTCTTCTTTGAACATGAATAAACCACGCTAGGTTTCTGCTTCTAATGACCGATGCTATGCCAATGCTCTGTGTAACCATTTTCTGATGTCGCTATTGTTCCTAATCCTACAATAATTTCCTTCTTTTGTTGGTCCAATTATCTTACTCAGCACCTTATCCTCAAATGTTATTGGTCTCCTTACTGTCTTGTTAGTTACTGCACAAGTTTCACTTCCATATGTTACTATTAGTCTGATAATAGTTTGGTATATTCTGGAATTGGTTTTTGTTTGATAACAGTTTTGATTTGTTCATTGAGTGAAGCGCTTGTAAACATTTTGTAACTGTTTGTGTTCCCTTTAATATTTCTTGTTCTAGATCATTGTGTTGGTTGATGTTGACTCTTAGGTAGATGATTTTATCAACTTTTTCAAACATGGGGTTATTTATTTGTATGTGCTTTAGATTGTTTTTCTATCTTGCAACTGTTATAATCTTAGTTTGGTTCTCATTCAATGTAAGCCCGACTTTACCAGCTTCTTCCATTACATCTGCTTCTGCTCCCATTCCCCCCAAATTATATATATATATATGGTTATATATATAAACCATATATATAAATATATATACGGTTATATATATATATAAAACCAATTATTACTATCCATTGTATTATATATATATATAAAACCATTTATTACTATCCATTGTATTATATATATATATATATATGTGTAATGATTTCTTATCATCCATTCGGGTTATAGATTAATTTACGTATAGGCCTACAATTAGATTAAAGGTATCTTCTGAAACAATGTTTGAATTATATTAGAAAATGTTGGTTTTATGTAAAAAAACAACAACCCTATCTCACGTTTGCCTCGACCCCAACTTAAGAGCTGTTTGTAATTGACCTTATTATATAGTCGGACACAGGGATACACTCTTGTGGTGGTATATATAATAACATATATGCACTTTATACAAATTTCAGAACTAATCTTCCTAAAGAAGTCATGGGGTTTCTGGACTTCCCCTTCCATCCAACGGATCAATCTTTTGTCCATCACTCAGATGTACTCAAGTACCTTGAAAACTACTGCAACTACTACAAACTTGGCGAACATATAGAGGTGAAAAAACTTCTTCTCTGGAAAGAAAAATACAAAATACTTAGTTTAATTATTAATAAGAAAATAATTTTTACAGAAGTGACCTCTTTAAATAATGTTAGAATGGGGGCCTTGGAGGTACGAGATCATTCTGGAGGACATTAATTATCTTCTCACAGGGTGGACTTGATATACTCGCCCCCTCATTACCCCAATTTCCCGTCACAATGTTGCTCTCCATCCAGTTCTCTCTGAGAGGAAATGTTACTAACGTATAACACAGCTGGGTAGGTGATATAACTCAAGCCAGACGTCGTACTTTAGTGCTATTTGATTGTAAACACCATGCACAAAATCTTCAGTTGAGACCAGTGAAATAGTTATAATATATTTTAAAAAAATACAACCAAAATTAACTATAATGACTTGAAAATGAAAACTTTATTAAATATATCCCAATCTCACTGTTGTAAAATGAAGATTGAACTAAACACAACTCAATGGATTTATATCTAAACTGAAATTTAGTATCTAAGATCCTGGTTAGGCCTAATCAGCCTTAAGACTTATTATTTAAAATTCAGGTACACGTTGGTTGGAATAAAGTAATTCTTAGGCAATTTATTTAAAGTATGTCTATGTTGTCCTCCAAAACATTCGTTCGCTCTGGTTATGGGTTGTTGTTATGTTACTAGATGACAAGGCTATCTTTTTTTCCATTTAGTTGAGGTATTTAAAGTGTACTTTCTGAATAACTATTTATGTCAGCAAAAAAACTATTCACTAATTTAAATATTGACCAGTAACATTATACAGCCCCCGACTTTTGATTCATCACTGTGAAAGGGGAAACCCACATTTCACAATATATAAACCTTTGGGCCATGCCAAGAATCGAACCTAGCACTATTATCTCTGGGTACACGCTACTGACTGTGATACGGTATCAGACCATATTTAATTAAAGTAGTATGTAAGCTTACTCTAGTCTGTAGCTTCCTATAATCATCCTAGAAGATACTATTAAGTGCTGACCAAGGTCTAAAGGTTCGTCTCCAATTGAGAATTTTAGCCCACACGAGCCGCATAAGCCTGCATGTATGCTCGCAAACACTGCGCAAGATATCCGTCAGTTGTCGGTAAAGTGCAAGTGACAAAAAGAAAACCATTTATGCTTGTGTGCTCAGTGTGGGAGGTTTACTTTGGTATGTGTAATATATGTGGCGTCTGATATATTATCTTAACTTTACGTGGGTCCATGAAATTCAACAATGGAATGTAACACCTAGAAATTCCTTGAGCTAATACTTGAGTTCAGAAAGTGCACTATGTTCTGTACTATATGGAAACCACAGTCTGGTACATATTACACTAGGGATAAGAAGCACGATTATTTTGTAGCTAAATAAAGATTTTCTTTTACAAGTTACAAGTACTGAGTCTCTGAATGTTTTATTAATCTTGTGCCCTACTTTGTTTACTAAAAAACTAAAGTCATAAGCCCAGTACGCACTGGGAAACATTTACTTGGAAACATTGTTTGCCAGCATGTTGCCCTTATTTTAGAAGCAGTTAGTAAACTGTTGGCCAATTACTGTTCCCCAACTGTTTCTCAACTATTGGCTAACAGTTGAGCAACATATTTTCATGTTGCCTTTACGTTTCCCAGCGGGTAAAACATATGACCCAAACGGGTGTAGTAAAACGCGGTGCTTGGTAAAATAATAATAATAATAATAATAATAATATGGATGAGCGAAGTAAAATTTTGGAGGAAACATACTTACATTTGCTTGGATGGAGAGTGGTAAACCATCTAAGAGAAACTACTCTCAGTATAACAAACCTGGATTTGAACTTCGATCTTCCGTCACTTTAAATCCAGTCTGACATGAGAGTGACGCGTTAGAACAATTTCAACTGATGACGGGCTCAAAAAATTAATGGCACTTGGGGGAAGCAAATAAAACGTGCAATTTAGTGCAAAAACATAATTATCAAACACCTTATATCGAGTCGTTTTGGATGCGAGTCGCTAATTTTGAAAGGTTTAAATTGTATCGCGAGTTGGTATGATATGGAATGCCAGCTACGCGCAAGCGGTTATGTTTTCAATCCGACAATACTGGAAGGCCGATGACGCTTTAAACAAGTGATCCAATGGAATACAGCACATACAATATAAATAGAAAATATATCCCATTTGTTTTCGACTAAGATGATTGATTGTATCGAAAATAGTATAGCTCTTATAGAAGTATTAATTTGATTTTGCTTGGCACATAAGACATTATTGTTTTGCAATTATCACTAATTAATACGTTAGGTTTAAAATAGCCTTAGTCAAAATATCATCAAAAAACTTTTGTTTTAATAATTAAACTTCTCATGTCTGTAACCTTTAAATTTCACACACATGTATCGTTAATAGATTTAAATAGATTTTATGTATGCTATTTATACGTTTTACTATGACTAGGCAGAACTGACTTAAAGTGAAACAAATTACAAGTCCAAGAGGTAGGTCATATAAAACCAATGATAGGAGAACTGTGCAATGACATAGTGTTTATATTTAGTTTCTACATCGGATAGCTACAAGATAGTTTTAAATAATTAATTACTTACATATCTACATAAATAAACTTTACAAAAATATCGTGTTACATTCACTTTGTGTAAAAAAACTTTAAAAGAAAGTTTAGCGTTGATATAGCTATATTAAGTAAAGATTATGTAGGTATTTAAAATTAAGATATCCGTTTTTGTTTATTGGTTGAAAATAATCGTTAGAAATCTGTTTTGAGTTACAAGAAAATAACAACAAAAATTATCTATATAACTAAGGTCTAATATATATGACCTAATATATANCTGTTCAGAGAATGTTTAGTACTTCTTAGCACTTCTTAGCCAGGGGGTACACATGCATTTAATTATCAGTTGTGCAATAGTTGCACTTTTGAATAAATTAATTTTCAAGGTCAAATTACTTTAAGTCAAATGGTTTTAGGCATTACAACAGTCTGGCTTCTAAGTTGGTAGAAACAAACTTTTGTTTTTTACAGTTTCATGTTCAAGTTAAGAGCGTCAGCCCTCTTCGCTTGATGGAAGATAAAATTGTATGGAAAGTGGTTGTTGAGAATGTTAAGACGAAGAAAGAAGCAGCTTATGATTTCGATGCAATCATTGTATGCAATGGGTAAGGATTTTTAGAGACAATGAACTGGTCTTTGATCTATCATGCTTCTAATTTTAAAGGACAGCTCTAAACTGTAGCCTTGATATTATATCAACTCAATTGGTAGAATACCTTTATAATTACACTATAATTTCAATTAAAAACTACCGTCTTAAAATATGTTTGAAAATCAAGATTTTTGTGCTAAAAAGAAAGGATTTACGTTCTAAATACATATAATACTGTTCAGAGAATGTTTAGTACTTCTTAGCACTTCTTAGCCAGGGGGTACACATGCATTTAATTATCAGTTGTGCAATAGTTGCACTTTTGAATAAATTAATTTTCAAGGTCAAATTACTTTAAGTCAAATGGTTTTAGGCATTACAACAGTCTGGCTTCTAAGTTGGTAGAAACAAACTTTTGTTTTTTACAGTTTCATGTTCAAGTTAAGAGCGTCAGCCCTCTTCGCTTGATGGAAGATAAAATTGTATGGAAAGTGGTTGTTGAGAATGTTAAGACGAAGAAAGAAGCAGCTTATGATTTCGATGCAATCATTGTATGCAATGGGTAAGGATTTTTAGAGACAATGAACTGGTCTTTGATCTATCATGCTTCTAATTTTAAAGGACAGCTCTAAACTGTAGCCTTGATATTATATCAACTCAATTGGTAGAATACCTTTATAATTACACTATAATTTCAATTAAAAACTACCGTCTTAAAATATGTTTGAAAATCAAGATTTTTGTGCTAAAAAGAAAGGATTTACGTTCTAAATACATATAATACAAACCTTCTTCCTCCTATGCCCCCGCCCCCTTTGATAATTCTTTGAATCTAAAAATTCTGGTTCTAAACTTGAAATACTCATTTTTTTTACGTCATGGATATCAGGTGGGTAGATGTCTGTGAATCACTGTCAAAAAGAAGAGCTTCACGTTTTAAACAAATATATACATGCCATGGTTATATACTTTATATTTATCAGATTATAATTTTAAAAATTGATAACTCGGTGAGTATTTTAAACCAGGAATGATAACTACGAGCAATGCTTCCCTTTAAACCTAGCTATCGGGGCACTTTTAATATAGAAATTTATCAATTTTATCCTTCCAAGATTTCATATCCAGAAGTACGCTTCTTGGCTACTATATCGCACCAATTGAATACATAATCAGTAACTCTGGGTAAGATGATTATTTCCTGGTCAAAACTGTAAATATAGTTTATATAACTTAAATAATACAATAATATTTTATGGAACTATTTCTTAGATCCATTATAAAGGAATTTTGAGAAATGGTACTGAACCTTAGCTGTTCTTGAAATTTACGAACTTAGTATTCTAAATATTGTTATTGGCAAGATCAATGAGGCACTGAATAATATTTAAATAACAGGGCATATAGAGTAAAAAAGAATTACACTTCTTTTATATTTAGACTGACCAAATATTATACCAAGAGAAGGAAAAGTCCACATCACTGATGTATAAAAAATATTAGTTTAGTTTAAAATTAATGTTTATAAATATTAGTTTTCCTTTAAATATCTTATTAGAAAAGCTATCAAACCACTATAATAAAACCTGACTTAATATCTTTGTAAAATCCGCCCACGATGATTTTTAAGTACATTTAATAAAAAACGTGAAATATTTTCGAACATTTTTAAATCAGGTCATTCTAGTTATATTTTTAGGGTTGCATACAATCATTTTAGTTTATATATACATTACGATTTATTATATTCATAGCTTAAGTTTTCAAAATAAGTTTGTAAAGAATTTAAAAATAAAGTCTTAGTAATCTGATGTAGATAGGACTAAGCTATGTGCTATCCACTCTAGATGAAATTTTTACAACAATTTTATTCATACAAGTTATGATAAATTGTCACATATCGCCCTATTATTTGATATTTTCTTCAAATATTAATATATCAACATTTTAAAAGTATGATTAGTTATTATTGATAATAATTATTTATAAATGTTTCTACGTAATTGATATATCTTGTAGCATTTAAAATATGACTTGATCCATGTCAAGCAACAATACAAATATTATTTTATAATTAACTATTTATCAATTTATTAAATTCTACTCATTTACAAAATTTCAAAATGTTTTAGAATTTATAAAATCTATCTAAATAAATTGTCATAATACAACACTCCTTGTGTTGCAGTCATTACTCAGTGCCACATATCCCAGATATACCTGGAGTTGAAACGTTCAATGGTACTCAGCTTCACAGTCATTCCTATCGAGAACCTGAAAAGTTCACAGGACTCAACGTGGTCTTGCTTGGAGCTTCTTCATCCGGCGTGGACATCAGCTTAGAGCTAGCTCGACATGCTCGTCAGGTTGGTACAACTTATGAAAGAACAAGGGCAAGAGTGCTTAAATTGTAGGAGTGGATCACCTAGAAACTGTCTTTGGAGTGGGGTTCTGGAAGGGGCTAAACAATATGGCTGTGTCGAGAATTAAATTTTGAAGGACGGAGGGGGGCGTAGGGTGAATGTTTTCATAACCACCGGAGGCAAAGGCCTCTTTAGATTATATTTAAATTCTTCTTATGGTGACTAGGAGCAGTGATCTCAACAGCGCAAGTGGCTCAAGTGAAGATACGATGTATTAGAGATATTTTTTACAATAGGCTACGTTTCCCAATTTGTTAATTTTTGAGCACATACTTGTGTAATGGTAGGATGACAATTTTATATCCACTGTAAGCTGCTTAGTGTTTTACTCGAAGAGAAGAATCGCCAGGGGTAGAATCCTAAATTTTAATGGCGGAGGGGGTAGTTAGAAAAATAAGTTTGATCTCCAACTCAAAGGAGAGTTTAGGTATCCTCTGCAAGAAAATGTTGCAGGAAAAATTGATCCAACTAGAAGCTATTTGGAGAAATATTTCCTTTGAAAATTTTAAAAATTCAGGTGATTCTAGAAGTTATTCAGAAAACTCCTTGTCAAGATTAAAAAAAAAAACCTCCTCCATTAGATACTTAACGTAGGCTTTCTCCCGAATATGTTTGGAAAATTGATACTCTAGAAGCTATTTGGAATTACCTTTGTCTGAAGATTCTTTAACATTAGATGTTCCGAGAAGCCATTTAGTATGGTATGGTCCTATTCAAGCACATTTTTGGAAATGAGATGACTCTAGAAGCTATTTAAAATATTCCTTTGCTGGTAAATTTTTGATGGTTAATTTGAGGTCTTGTGTGAGCCCGATTTCTCCCCTTTTCACCTCCCCACCCTAGTGTGGTCCTGAATGGTGGTAGGCCTACTCTATTGCTAATGTGTTTAACACAGAGATATATTGCTCCTTTTGTTGATTGTCAGGGATATTGTTATATTTGTTGTTTATAAAATATTTTGTTCATTTTGTTAACTAGGAGTGATATTGTTATTTTTGTTGCTTGAGAGAGATGTTGCTCTTTTAGTTTTTAGATTATATATTTATCTTTTTGTTGTTTGGGAGAGGCATTATCATTTCTTTATTTGGGAAAAACTTTGTTTGCATTAATTGTTCATTATTGCTCTTTGGTTATTTAGGAACAATGTTTATATAAACTTTTAATGTTTATAATAAAATATTGTTTCTTAATTATTATTTTACATTTGGAGAAATATTGTTTTTATTTGTTGCTTGGGGAATACAATATTTTAAGTTGCTTGGTAGGGATAATGGTAATTTTTTAAAATTTCGTTGAAATATTGGTGGTTTTGGTGGCTAACACATTTGAAAGTGTCAAACTAAACTAGTTCAAACAATTATATTTATTATATTTCTGGTAGATTTTATTAATTGGTTCATGCATACGTATAGAGTAAATACCATCGCTGACTTAATAAAATATTTAACTTAAAGACTATGACTTAAAATATGTCATGGGAAGACTAATGGATAGCTGAATGGTAAGAGCGTTGGTATACCAAGCCAAAAGTCCCGTGTTCAATTACTATGCTGAGGTGTAATTTTTAAATTTAAGGGTTACTAAAGAAACAGAATGAAGAGGTAAACATTTTATTAGACATTACTATAATTGGCTGAAAAATACAAGTCATGGAAAACTATTATCAAAGAACCATATGATCACAAGCGCAGATTTCCTGAGATTGGAATGTAGAGAATGGTTTGTAAATCATAAAGGAGGTTAATGCTAGAACACACACGATAAGTTTCATACTTGCTGACATTATCATGTCACGCATCGTGACTTACGTAACTTTGATAGTGCCGTGTCTGGGAATGCTAAAGTCTGCAAAGAGTTTCTAGGGAATTCACGCTTTGAGTCTAGAGGATAGGTTTACTTTAAACTTGAGTGGTTCTTATCTATTATGAATAAAGTTTGCTAAACATTTACTGGCTCACTCATGTCTGACAGATGTACAAGATCACAATACATGTTTACAGTTTACATTAAAATACAGACTTTATTAAATTATAACAAAATAATTAAACTAAATTAATCATTTATACATAATATTTCTAGGTCATAAAATCACAGAAAGGGAAAAACAATCTGATCCAATGAAGTTTTATGAATATATTGTAAATTTGTTGATTCTTTATAATGAAGCCCCACGTTGTCGTAACCAATTTGTAGTATGTTGCTTTTACCTTACGTGAGGTCATGGGTTGGAATCCCTACGATGTCGATACCAAGTTGTAGAGAAGACGATTTTCCCTGGGCCTTGTTGTTGTCCACTCGTTGTGGAGTCTCTTGTTATAATTCAGTGTGATGATAAGAAGAATCCGGTATTAGTGTTATTTATACGTGAAGAGCTTTAATTTGCAGAAATTTGTTTTTACCAACTTATAGGCAGTTAATTTAGAATAAGTATAATGTACACACGATGCGGCAGCTTAAGGTAGATAACTCAACATATCGTAGGACCATTTTAATTATAGATTGGAAGGCAAGTAAAAATTTGAGAATAGTTTAGTGCGGACCGCTTCTCACTAAGGCTGTAGAAAGAATGAAGAGGAGAACCTTCTTTTAGAATATATAGTTCAAAAGAAATTGTTCTAGTAAATTATTTATGTCTTTCTTTCTTTAGGTTGCACCATGTACTAGTTTTTCCAGAAGGGAGGGTTATTTATATATATATATATATATATATAAAACGCCCATTTTATATATATAATGTTTTCGAAGCTATTTTGTATACAAGTATTTGCAATAGGGGTGCTGGGCTGTGAACAAAAGAGATAGATTATCAACAACTAAAAAATAATTAAATTATCACCCAGATGTGTTAGAATATTTCCTATCCAATGTGGATACATTTAGCATTATTTTCTGAGATTATTCATTAATTTGAATTATATTAAGTGTGGGAACTTTTGTTTAAATTTATTATTAAATGAAAATATATTTCATGGTAACATACATATGCTTTGTTTATCCGTTGCTTCATAAATTTATTACATTTTAATATTATAAACGCATCATTTAAAATAATATAATTGGCTTTATTTTAAATTCAAATATTACGACTGAAACTATTGTAGTAGGCATACTTATCAACATATAAAATATTAAGATGTTTCTACATGTATATTGTTTTTAGATAGGTATTTAAATAATTAATTGAGCATGTTTATTTAAAACTTTACTAGCTCTTAATAAACAAATGTAACCTATTTGTATTCAACTGAAGCTAAGGGGATAGATATGAGGAAGATTTAATTTAAATGAAATGTAATCACGTTTAAATAGACTGCAACGGGGAAACCATTTAGAAATACACATTTTTAACAAACCTGATAGGACTAGAAACCCAACGTACCCTTCCCCATCAAATATGAATCTATCGGTCTCATATTAAGTCTATGTGAACCACTATGGTGGTCGCATGGTTTAAGATTCTACTCTCGCAGTAGACTTGACTGCCGATGACGGGGAGATTGAGGTACGAATCTTGGTCGGATGTACTGAAAATAATTTTACAAAATGGTGTTCCACTATCCTTCCACGCAATTATGGGTGCACGTTTATAAAAATATAACCTTTATAATCCATAAAAAAATTAGCATAATTAGTATATAAGCGAATATCCCGAACGGATAGAAATGTGTGTTGCTAAAATACTTTTATTCAATAGCAGAGCTGAAATGTGTATTACTCACATGAACAGTAAAACATATTGTTTAAAACGAATACAAAAAACTTACACAGAATTAACAACTGTTTATTAATTTTAATGTACTCATCAGGTCTTTCTTAGTCATCATTTAGCTGAGCCCATTTCTTGTGAGCTTCCATCAAATTTGAAACAAGTTCCCGAAATTTGTTCTGCATCGGAAGATACTCTCACTTTTCTTGATGGAAGTACTTGCAAAGCTGACGCATTAATCTACTGTACAGGTAAGTACAGATTCATTGTGTCATTACTTAATCTATCGCGCTTGTAACTCGAAAATTAGCTGCTGTAATTAAAAAATACTCCACGAATACCTATCATCAGTTAGTTCGGTCCAGTCAACCTCATTACACCTTAACCCTGTCAGTTCCATTCTAACGTTATCCTTCCATCTGCATCTACGTCTTCCCAATGGTATCTTCCTATTGGGTTTTCCAATTATCCTGAACATGGTTATAGATCCTCCCATTCATACTGCTAGTCCTGCACATCGTAATTTATGAGAATTGATTATCCTTAAGAAGTCTTGTGATGAGTACGCGGTATGTAACTCATCATTATGTAACTTCCTCAACTCTCCAATTTCCTCATGGAATTGAATCAAATATCTTCACAAGAATCTTATTTTCGAGCACCCTAAATTTGTTTTCATCACTTAAGGTAAGAAACCACGTTTCATCCATACGGGTAAAGTTGTTATTTTGTATTTGGTGGGTTTCACACTCCTGGGGCTCACTATTGGTTTTACATTTATTTTTATTATTTTTGTATTTTTAGAGTCAGAAGGTACAGTACTATAACGTCCCCTTTTTATTTGGGTGCCCGGTAAACAACCCTTACTACAACACTACCGGGGCACCGTAGGGACTAACATGGTTGGGATGGACCCCGAGCGGTAGGGGTTGGAGTGCGTGGTTCGTGGGGAGTGAGATTTTAGTGTTGGTGCAATAATTTCTATTTTGTTTACTAATTTATTCAGATGAATAAACTACTACATAGTTAACCCGGTAGGTCTCCCATGACGAGGGAGCATGCACTATAGCGGGACTCGCAAACCTTTCTATAGACCCGCGATCGACCCTCCGAGTGGGTAGTGGGGGGTGGGTGCGGGGGGTGACCACTAGATCTCATTTTATTCCCTTCGTGGTTTAGTCAGTCGTTGCTAGATGCTGACTCACATGCACTCCACATGGCTCGAACACTCAACAATGTGTTATTACTACTACTAATACTACTTAAACTTGCTGATCTCGATATCCCACACCAGGAAGGTCCATCGGTCGCACCGTTCTCGATCGTCAATAGGCTGTAAGCTATATGAGATATATGCTGTTCTCAGCAGGATGGCAACCCAACACTCTTGACTTCCAAGGAAATGTACAAGCGGTGGTTAAGCTCTTGCCAGACTAAACCTTAAAATAATTATGCTCTAACAGTACTTTGTTGTTTTCTGTGTTGCTTTGAGTTTTTAATTTCCGTTCTTTTATGCTACCTCTCCAATCAGAGGCCTTCCTCTCTCCTGTTTGGACAGGCGTGTCCGTCTCTTCTGTTTCACTTTCCATTACTGGCTATGACTCCCCAAGAAGCAACATGTTTGTTTGTTAAGGAACTATACATGCATTACGTAACTCAATTTTAAGCTTTTTTTAAATCCCCTCCCAAAATCACGCTTCGTTACGCTTTGGCGACCCCCCTCCCTTCTTAAGCTACGTAACGCTTCAAGTTTTAACAGAACACCCCTTTTTCTCACATCATTTCCGAAAAGGCTGTTTTTTTTAAAGTATTCTAGCTATTTTCACATCTGATCTTATTAAAATAAATAGGATTTTGAATAAAGGATGCAATTTCTAGTCAAATAGTTTCATTTGTATTTACAATAGCACAATTTTAAGAGTGTGATAAAGCTTAATTTTATTTATGACTAGATCATTTTTAAACATCTTCCGACCAAGCTGGTTGCAATTTTGCATTTATATTTATGATTAGAGGTATTTACTATGGAATGGTTTCATGAGTCAAGTCATTGGCTTCCTGTACCAAATTATTCTTGTTCATTGAATTTTATTTGATAAATACAAACACATTTTTTATATTCTTATTGTTTGTTTTATTAACTAAAACTTCGTAATGCTACGCTAGCCTAACTCCCCTCCCCCATGTCACGCAGCGTAACGCTACGCTAGCCTAGCCTAACTCCGCTCCCCCATGTCAAGCAGCGTAACGCTACGCTAGCCTAGCCTAACTCCCCACCCCGATGTCACGCAGTGAAACGCTATGATGGACCTATCTTCCCTCCCCCATGTCACGCAGCGTAACGCTACGATGGAGCTCACCTCTCCCCCAAGTGCGTTACGTAATACATACATGGGCCCTAAGTTCTCTTATTAGTTTGGTTGTAGTGTTGGTGTATTCCTTGTTCTAATTTTTAATAAGCAAATAGCCAAAGCTAATTTTTAATGTTTCATTAGTGTGGGAGATTGAGTTAGGTAAAAAAATATAAATCACGGGGAAAATAAAACCTCTAGAAAACTGGCTTACAAAGATCTAACTTCTCATTTAAAAAATCTAGATCTTTCAGGTGAGTCTTTCATTGTTCTAATTTTTATACTGTTCCCTTCTCGATTATGCTGGCTACCAAATTGTTCACCTGGAAAGCAGGCTATACGTCAACAAATTGCTGACCGAGTAATAAATAGTATGCATTTCCCAGCAGTATTATTTTCCTAATTTCCATTCTATTATAGCGATTGTTAGTTAAATTGTTCATTAATATTTCAACTTAGTATCAATACACTGATAAAAATAAATAAATTAATAGTATCTTAATATTAAAGATGTTTTGAAGGAAGTATTTTTAGTGTTCTTCTACCCCTCCTCCCCCTCTCCTATCCTCCCCCTCTCCTATCCCCCCCCTGCCCATAGGCGTAGAAAAGGGAGTTCATGACAGTGAGGTAGGAAGTTCCATTCAGCATTTTGAAAGTGATTGATCCCCCTAAGAAGAGTTCCACATACGATCGTATACGTATACGAACTTAATTAATCTAATTCTTATTTTTATGAATTAATTTTATTTAAATTTAAAGTAACATAGTTTTCTCGTACATGCAAATGTTATCGGAGAACAAAGGGAGCTTCTTGAAATAAAAATATTATGTTTTGGGGAAAAAAAGGTTAAATGTTAAATTCTGTTTTTACTGTAAAATTTTACTTGAGAAATTCACTCCAGATTTATATTTTTATATAAAATGGATATATACATATTACATCAACTTTTTGTGAAGACCTTCGATAAAAATAAGTTGTATGTACCCTAGCTTCCCCGTGGATATTATTAAATTTGTATTTTTGTGTTCATGATCAATGTCTATGCCATTAGCTCATTCGGGTTTTGTAAATTCATAGAAGCTACAACCCCAGCTGTGTTAAAAATAATAATTTATTGTAATACAACCTAATAGATTGTTTTGTATTCTAACTAAATGGTGGTTGGATTTTTAGTTAATTGTATTTTACATGTTTATTTATATTGCCTTGTTAAATAATAAAACCTTATTTCAATATTTACCTTGATTTCATAAGCATTTGCATCATTCAACCTATTTTATATCATAGTCATAATGTGGTTTATATGCATGTAAACGCATATGAACGATAATATTATTTAAACTATAACGAAACCAGCTCTAAACTTAGCATAAAGTTGTTTTTACTAATTGACACAAAGATTCATTATTGTTGGTAATATGAGCCTCAAAATACAATTTCTAACATATAATAACTAATTTTTATCTAATATTTGTATAATTAAAAAAAATTGACTTGTGCAGAAACAACCATTCGTCAAATTAATGAAAAGGTGTAGCACAATCATATAGACAAATAGTGGCTATAAGATAATAAATAATTAAATATTATAGCGTGCAGATGAACTAGGCACTGCTACATTAAAGTGCAATTCCCTCCCAAGGTATGTTTGCACTGCTACCTTTCAGTATTATTATTATAATTATTATCATCGCGCCTTACTACCCTTTCGGGTTATACGCACTTACGCTAATGTGTAATGGTAGGGTGATTGTGAGATGAAATGGAGGACCTACAGTATTAACGTGGGATCCAAACCACGGTGGAGTCCTGGCATTCACCACATTCACAAGTTGTGATTAATACACGTCTTTTCAGAGGTGAAGGAAGGGTTTTGCAATAAGATAAATCTGTGCTGGGACCGAGGATTGAATCCCGAACTCAGCACAGAAGTCTGACACCTTACCTCTTGATCACCAGGTCACATCTTGAACTACAATTCCCTCCCAAAGTAAATTGGAAGATAATGGCCTAACCAAAACTTACCTTGTTCCCACTTTAACTAATAATTATTTTTACTTTGACATACTGTATAGAGTCGCTAACATATAGCTAGAGCTAGTACTTTATCTGCTGGAGATTTGTTGTATAAGATTTACCATAATTATTCTACTACGAAGCTCCCAATACAAATTTTTATAATCCATTATAGTTGAGTTGACGGTGCCCGAACCACACGTTTAAACTCCTTTTGCTCGAATTTACGGTGAAGAATCCACCAATGTATTTCAAGAAGAATCCCCGATATATCGCCACCTGATTTGTATACTCTCTTATTTCTACAGGATATGAGTACTCATTTCCATTCCTAGAAGATTCTTGCAACTTGACCATCCAAGACAAACGAATCTGTCCTCTCTACAAGCATATGATACATACGGAATTCCCGAGCTTGATTTTCATAGGAATACCGTTCGTAGTTGTGCCATTTCCTATGTTTGATCTGCAGGTACGTATGCTCTTAAAAGCTTGAATTTAGTGTTATTTATATAAACTACTGTATCCTATACCTATCCTTGATATTCGCAATTAGTAATGTTAGTAAGGTAGGAAGGATGTGAACGGTAGATTTTTTTTAGAGAAATATACCAACATTGGCCTGGTGAGAGAGTGATAAATCATTTAGGTAAAAATGTCTTCAGTACACATTGTCAGGGGTCAAACCAGACCCTCCACATCATCAGAATACCAGGGTGGATGGGAATGACATATATTACGCGTGACCACCTACGCGGTTACACTGCAACTCATATAGCTTATCATAGTTTTATGAAGGTCTTTTCATCCAATTGCAACAAGCTATGGAAGAAGGTTACCGTTTATTATATTTACTACTATAAGCATTTTAATTGCATTATCTGAAGAGCCTGGTTATATAACTACAAATTCTACTTAAAAGTAGCTTAATTTTCGAAAATAAAGGAATATCCAACTACTCGGTCTGTATAGAATGAGATTTTGTATATTGTGGTGTCCAAGGATCAATAGTTTCTCAATTTTTTAAAAAATAATGGACAATTTTCATTCCAAGACATCACTTTAGTACTTTGCTTAACCCTAATTCTTAAAAAAAAAAGTAAATTTCTACTAAAACTTATTTAAATAGCATGATTTATACCTTGTATTCAACACAATACATTGTTAGATTAACCAAATTTCATAGTTTTTGGTGAGCAGGACATACAGCGCGAATGGGGAATTCTAGAACTTAGCTCAGGATATACTGACTGGTAAACACAATGGTAAGATACCTTTGAGAAGACCTAGAAGCATATGGAAAGATAACCTTAGGATGTATCTGTAATTAATAGGGTGAGATAAGGTAGAGATAGATGGCGTACTTTTGTTGGTGTGGCAATGAAATTTCGAGATCCTAATGCCATAGAGTAAGTAAGTACGTAAGTAATTACGCTAATTAGTTAGGAATTGCGAAGTTATAATATCGACGAATTGAACCTCCACTTGCGTGGAGGGAGAGTGAAATACCATTTAGGAAAACCACCCCCAATTCACCCGAGCGTGATTCGAAACTCTATCTCCCCGTCCTCGGCAGTCTACCTCAACATGGAACTGGCGCTTTAGCTAACTACGCCCAACGAGGCGGGTCTCCCTTGTGTAGAGTCCCGGATTGGACTAGAGCTATCCTCTTTCCTAAAATAAAATAAAATATACTAGGTTGAAGAGCTAATTTTTTTAATGATTGTGGTAAGAAATGTATTAGCCAATATTTAAAGATTATATATTAGATGCCTTTATAAGCTATTATGCAAATATTTTAATGGCCACAGGAGTCTAAGGTATACATAATAAAAGGTAATAATAACTATGTTGTTAACCTCTCTGAGTCGTAGGAAAGAAAACTCGTCATTCTCTTTGTATTTGATTTCAGTAAAATGTTTTGGTTTATTTCAACAGGTGCAGTACTTCCTAAAAACATTAGACAAAACCATAACGCTGCCGAGCAGAGAAGACATGAACGCAGAAACCGAAAACGATTTTCAGGAGAGGCTTGCGAAAAAAATGCCCCCGAGACACGCACATAAATTGGCCGACTCGCAGTGGGACTATTTTGAAGATTTAATTAATGGAATGGCTCTGCAGCCGATACCGTCGGTATTGAAGAAATTATACTACCGAACACATGTTGATCGAAAAAACAATATCAGAGACTATAAAAATTATTCTTTTAAGATAATCAGTGATGACAGCTATGAAATGCTCTAAAACTATTGGTTTAGTAGAAATCCATAGAAAAACCTTTTAGAATAATAACTAGGCCTACATTTTATTGGGGACGAAATGAATTACGTGTTAATATATTATTAGTATTAACACACAGTTATTGATATTATAAATCATATTTGACATCTGATGATTCCGTGACTTGATGTATGAATATAATACAAATATTTTAGTAATACTGGTAACTATCAAAAAAGTTCCTCTCTTTCCAAGTCTGCCTGTAAATATCTCGTTTCCTCTAGTATGCTGCTAAACGAGATGGAAAAAATTAAAATATCTTCCATATCCATCCCATTTTTTTATAGTATCTTTTATGAATTGCTGCTAAATGAGTTAATTTCTCACTGTGACAACATATATTTTAGAGGGAAATTAATTTGTACTGTTGTATTGTAACAATTAAAATTTCCTGTCTCGTATATTTGAAGTTTCCAAAAGTTGCCATTACGGCGTCTCCCGTTCCTATAAGGTCGCTTTCTCTTCAGGGTGAGCATGGTAAGGAACCAGGGGGTTGACAGTAAATAGTATTGAAATTATTTAGACAGGTTTTTATTACATAAGTACTATAAGGAATGGTTTAAAATGTATTAGATTAATGTGATCGATTTTGTTTAGAGTAGGGGAAAATAAAAAAGAAACCCATTAAAGTTCTAAGTGAAACCATCGTGTCATCAACAAACTCGATCCTAACCGGACATCGATCGTCTGCCAGTTGTTCCCTTGGTACTTGTCTTACTGTTGTTTGTCTCTTGTTATCGTCATGGCAAACCCTATGCTCAGTTTACCCAAGTTTGTTTACTACATACCACTGATCGTAACCCTCTTGTTTACTCTGGCCTCCACCTTTCAACAACTATCCCCTTTTCTTCTTTAACCACAAAAACCTCCATTTCATCATGAACCAAAAAAAGCCTTTAAAACTATTAAACTGGTTTATTTAACTCTTTCAATGATTAAGAAACAACCAATCAGAAACAATTACGTTCTTCCCATAAAATGATTTTTCAAGGTGTATACCATTCGCCTCAGTAGCCGCATGACCTAAGGCGTCACTCTCGCAATAGCCTAGTCTGTTTATGACTTGGAGATTGTGGTTCAATCCCGATCGAATGTATTGATGGTTGTTTTTACAAAAAAAAATTCCCACTCTTTATCAACACGCAAATGTTGGTACATTTACTATACATTCTACCTTCCTCACCCCCAACATATTAGCGTAGATAATACATACACGTATAGCCAAACGGGTGGTAGGACGGGGTACTTAAAAATAAAGGGCGTGTGTCAAATATGCAGACTTGGCATTCTGCACCCGTTGATGAAAGAGTCTATGCTATTTTTGAGTTTTATTTATTTATGATGTTGACATTAGATGGTTTAGCTTACTTGGAGACTGGTTTACATTACATGAGTACAAAGATCAAGCTTTTTTTTAAATATTCCTAGATACTTACAATATAGTAAATATATATTGGGAGAGAATTTTCCGTTATAAATAAGAATGAATATTTACTTTAATATATATATGTATATATATATTCCCTCATATATATATATATATATTCCCTCATATATATATATATATATATATATATATATATATATAT
>CABFOW010003562.1:49564-72178 GCA_902141385.1 Timema californicum
TTTTTTTTAATAATGACTAAATATGATATTATAAACAATAAAATAGATAGTATCAAACTACTAACTTTTTGATTGCTAAAATATTGATACCAATTATAATTTACAAAGATAGTTCAATAATTTATTAATTATTTACTGAGTTTCATCATAAATGTAGAATGTGCAGAAATATTATTTCATTTAGCAAACTAAGATATTACTTTAGATACTAATTATACTTTAAATGTAACTATTTTGATCGTTTAAAAGTGGATGATAATAATGGTATACCTGAATAGATTAAATTAGTCAAAACAACATAGACATTTTTCTGGAAACAAAACCAAAATAAATAAATAGATATTTTAATTGCCATTGATTAGTTATCTTTTAAGATTAATGTATCTATCATTACCTCACTGCTATTTTAGAGACATCATTATTTCGATTATATACATTTTTGATGTAATATTGTGTATTATTTATTATGTTCCTGATGTTCTAGAAATCTCAAATAATGTATTTCCTTTATAAACTTTGGTTTGTTCTATATATTAAATATTTAATGTTTTCACAATAACTACTAGTCAAAAAATAAGGGACTTTGTATTTAATATAATAATAAAAAACATAAAATTCCCAAAAAGCTTAGTATGTATTTTTTGGAAGTATTTATAAAGGTAAATATACTCCTCAAATGTTAAATATTCTACAGTTGTATGATTAAACTAGCTTATATTAAGAGAACACAAAATAAAACTAAATACATTAAGGAATCAAATAGCCAAACCTATTATGTATGCTTTTGTTGAGGAACTTACTCCATCTTGATATCATATTATGAACATTTAAAAATGACACCTGGACACGGGAATTGAACCCGGGATAAAGGTCCGGTTTCGATTCCCGTATCCCGGTGTCATTTTCCAATTTTCAGAATAAATAAATTCATCCTACTATATAGTTATATAAGTACTTGCATAAGAGTTGGACATAATAAAACTATAAAGAAATAGATTTGTATGACTTAGTATAAAAACATAAAGTGGAACTTTAGGAAATGTAGACCACATTGATAACTCCAAACTAACAAAGTTATATTTATTATCTCATTAATACCTATATAGTATACCATCACGATGATAGATCATACTCAACGTATGTTGTCTAGTAGTGAGAGTTCCTGGCAACAGATACAATGGTTCTGGGTTCGATCCGCGCAGATTCCTAAATTTATTTATGAATCAGTGTGTCTGGAACGGAGTTAAATTCAACCTCATGAGTACAAATATGTAGCTACTTGAATAAACCAGTAGCAGCTTCGAATGAAAAACTTAGTTTAATGCTTATAGGGTTTGATGTGCTGCCTACATGACAGCCTATTTCCTCAAATATTAGAAGAATCATCGCTAACGGTGGCGGCTGCTCGGTCGGTATAGTTCTTCTGTGGGCTGTTAAAATGAAGTTTAAGTCAATATTATCAGGCCTTTCATCTATTAACCAATAGCAGCTTAGCCTTAACTAAATATAGAACAAACACCTTTAAAATAAACTATTCACATGAGTGGACATACGGGAAAAACGTAAATATCGTCGAGTCTTGTTTGGTAATGAAGGGAAGGTCAGGGATGAAATCCCAGGAGTGTGTAACCTACTGAGAGTTGTTCATCCTAAGTGGTTTCCCATATTGGTAAATTTCCTCTAATATATACCTCACTCTAACTAGTATAGCTAAGCTAGGATGTACAGTACCAGCTGGGTAGTAGTGATTTGCGGAGAGAAAAAAAAATCACAAAGAAGATATCAAAATAAATAACCAATTTAATGATGTAAATGTTTGTTCCGTGCCCAAGATCAAATCCTGGGTCTTTTGACCAGGAATCAGATACACTGCTGACTTAATTAAAGTGTCAGAATGATTAATGTTTACAGCACTAAATCAAAGGGCTAAGCAATGATTGATTCTGTCCCTCTGTGAATATCTCTAGATCCAATACTGAGTGATATAATGACTAACCTACAACAGTTGAACTTAGGAAAGAGGTTAGCACACCTAGATCTTGACCTAGGATAACTACGGCAGTGCCTAGATTTTACGAGCTTATCACGCAGAGGCGAATATCACTATACTCTATTAGATCTCGTAATTAAATTCCGTTAATTTTCTATTCTCTAATAATAAAAATTTTTGCAATTCCTGTTGGGTCTTCTAATTTCATTTGGTCGTGCTCTATAAAGCAAAATTCTGAAATTTGTATATGGAATATTGGGGTTTATGTTTTACTTTACAATTTTATGAACAGACATTTCAGTAATTTTGAACCATAAAAGTATGAACTACTTTAATTCGTTTTATTCCCTTTACGTTTGTATGAGTTAATATATATTTTGTGTATTTAAGGCGTATTAAATTATGTAGGTTTTCTAATTACGCTTTTGAAACATTTAATTAGATTTAAGGTACATTATTTATTGAGTTTGATCAAGTTCATTTTTTTTTTCAGTTAGCTCAAAAGCATCTTAACGTTAACATAATATACACCGGTATGGGGAATTTTATTAAATTCAATTTAAAATTTTTCATTTTCTCCGATCACCAAATATTTAACTCAAGCTTCCACCATTTTAACATTTGTCTAGCAAATAATTGTAGGTTATATGTTGTGAGATTGATGATTTCAAGAGTTTGAACCCCAATGAGACGTATTTTAATAAATAAGATATTATTCCATAAAGAAGTTTTTTTTCTATAACAGCCAATTACAAAATATACTAAGATTGCGTCACGTGACCCCTTCATCTCGCAATGGAATATTATAGAGGCTCAATACTGATACATTATAATAACAATAGCTATTTTCCAACACGAATTTCTCTAAGCTTCTTTTAAATATCAATCCAGGTCATCAATCTTAGGATTGGTTTTCTACATCCCTTCACTCAAACTATTTAAAAGATTGGTATTGAATTAATATAGAAATAATTCTTGTAAAAGTGTCATTATATGTCCACATTAAGATATATATTTTTTTTGTTATTTGCTGGAAAACAAAATGTGTAGGAGCCACATTGTGTATCAGCGTTGTAATTCATTTTTACTTTCTCGCTCTCTTAGAGGTAGAGAAAGTATTTAGTCTAGGGACCAGCCCATGTCCTTTTGGAAAATTTACAGATGTCATTAAGTATGTGTTTAATGATTTTTTTATATTAGGTACATGGCCTGAATGTCGTAAATTTTATTTAAATGGCAACAAAATATGGTACAGGATTTCAAACTTATAGCAGCACTTAATTCGCAATGTAACCAAATTTGGTGTCAAATGAAAGTTCTTATTCGTGGAAGTGTAACTTATCACATTTTATTTACATATGCTCACATATATTTGGATGAAAGGCAAAATATTGTATGTGAACAAGTATTTGATCTATTACGTATATTGCGGAAGTTTGCTCTACAATTTCAAAATCTTGAAAATTACATTTATTTTTGTGACATGGGCAGACATTGTTTTTGAAACATTTATTGCAAGTGAAAGGATGTAGAAAAACCTCAGGAATAGTTTCACTAGTAACTTGGTGTTGCAGTTCAGCATCTTCCTCTATATATCCATACAATGTTGGTAGAAGGGTGGGTGCATTAACAAATACATGGTACCACTTGTAACATTGCAAAATACCTCGGTTGATATGTAATCTTATACTAGTAGAAGGTGAAGGGAGATTCTCCAGATTGAGTATTTTCATTTGATGAAAGTGATTTAACCGAAGTTGGTTTCCCTATGTGAGATTTGATGATAGAATTCCAACAAGAAACTCTTCTACGTCATACATATTATTTCTTATTGAGGTCTGTTTTACAAATTGTTTGCAGTAAGTGTGCTGACAGTTTACCATGCTTTAAAGCTGTAAGCCTTGTTACAAATTTGCTCGCTATGTCGTATCCAGTGATAGAATTTCAATTAAGCTGTGCTCTAGGACTTCCACAAGTTTATGAATCGGCACGGCACGTGATGTAATGTAATATCCTTTCCACATAGAACAAATATCTCAGACAATTCTTCTTTGTTAAAGTTTTAAAGAAATGATACAATGTGTAACTACTTTTATAGTTGGGATAATTCATTACTTAAGGCAAATAATTAAGTTAACAATAAGGAGATTTATTATACAAAAACATAAATAAGATATAAGATTACAATTGTTATACAAGATTGGTTGACAATTGAACGTGTAACACATAAGTTCAGGAAAACTAGTGAAAATCGTAGATCAAGGAAAACTTTACGTTAAATAGAAGAAGTTTTGACATATAGCAAGTCCAAACTATAGGATTGTCTTGCAGCTGCTCGGGTAAATAAGCGTCCAGCTGTTTTGATAGTGAATAGGCATGGTCAAAGGCAGTTGGCTGGAAGAGCCTATACACTATCAAAACAGCTGGGCAAGCGCCAAGCTACTGTAAGCTGGGTCTAAAAGGAAAACAGTGAAATTATTACCAATTACCAAAGAAAGCTAACTGTAAATCCTACAAGTTTGGAGTTACTATTATGTATATAAATTGAGCTAGTTTGCTTTATTGGGACCTAGAAAAGTCCTGAAGACACATTGTAGATTTAATTTTATAAGAAAGGTTTGTTTATTACATTAGTAGATGGCTAGCAAACAGGTGTCAACACCAAATAGTACTATGGCCAGTCCTTTCCCAATAGGTACTGCCAGAGCACTCAATAGTCCATTTATACAATAACCCATTCTCTGGGGTACAACTTTACTTTAGTACACACCAACCTTTAATACTTAGTCAATAAGAGCTAATGAAGGGCTAAAAGTAAAGGCATTATCTGCGTGGACCCCATTATGGAAACTAGCAGAGCTCCGCGCTTTACTCAACCCAGCTAATACCACACGCTAAGAGTGCCATCAAGAATGATTCAACACATTGATACAACTGGGTCCAAGAAAAAAGACAGACAACCTGGTTGTAGCCATACAAAAATTAAACACTTGAACACGATGTCCACGGCGTCATGAGAACCAGACTAGTCATAAGGACTAAAAAGGAAGTACTGTACTTGTGGAGAAGAGCAACCTATAAGACTAATCCTTATTACCTCTGGAGCTCAAAACTCATATATTTAAGCTATGTTATATGGACATAGGGAACAACTTAGTCACGTGGACTAATATAATAAATCCGAAGGAATTAAAAAAAAACATTAGAGTTACTTTGACTACACCAACTAAGTCAGAAGGACACAAAACCAACATCTAGTCACTTTGACTTAAATAAGAAATCTATATAAACATTATAGTCACCTCGACTATATAAACTAAGTCAAAATTACATGATATCAAATTATAGTCTTTTAGACTAGACTCATAAGTCTGATGAACTTATTAATAACGTCTTGATACTTAGAAGATCGAAGAGGATTTCCTTCGACGACGAGGTGAGACCCACGATCCAAACTTCATGGCGAGCTGGTACGTCTGTAGGTGATAGAGTGGCATTTATTTCTTCGATGATCCAATGGGGGGAAGTAAAATAAGTGAATCTGAGTGGCACTCATTATATACAATTTCTCTGACCAAACAGGAATAAAAAGAATAAGGCGTAAACCACAGACAATGGGAGAGACAGAAAAAAGGAGGGAAAGGAAAATAATGAAAAATGGAGAGGAAAAGACAGAAGTACCAAGGAAGAACGCTTCAAGAGCTGCAGCGTTCTAGGCTCGTGACTTTGATCCCAAGCCGGTCCCATCCATTTCAATTATTGGTTGATGCAGCGAGGACGTGTGCGAGAGTTGCTATGCTTGTGCCCCCACCATACTCGTCGTAATTTCCTTGAAACATGGTGACTGTATCCGAGCCAATCCAGTCGTGGAAAGTAGGCGTTGAATCATATTATTCCTAAATATGTCAATTTTAATTCTCTTCTTTGGATTCCGCTGTAATAGTTATCATCTTGTAGTATTTTTATGTAGGCTGGTGGTGTGGATGTAAATGTTACATAATTGACATGGTATATATATATAAACTTTTCGAACACTAAAAGTAAAGTATTGAGACAGTAAAAAAATCTAACTGAAATGTTGATGGATTTCACGTCTCATGACCTCCCGAGCACTAATAGGTGGTGTTTGTAATGCCATATGTCTGTGTGTCTGTTTAACCCTAAGATTAAGAATAGTTCAGTAAAAAGTGCAAAGAGAAAATAATTTATTTTGCAAAATCAGATCTAACAATTTTGATTAAAATGAATATTGACATTTTCCGATGAAAATGAATTTTATAGTAATTTACAGAAGCGGAGATTTCTGTATGTCCTCAAATATAGAGATACTAAATAATTTAACGTTGCTAAATTGTACTACTATTAAAAATAAAACTAGTTTACTTGAAAATATATTTTTATAAACAAATAGTTTATGAAATATTGGCAAATATATAAATACAATTTTGTGAGCTTTAGTTGTAGAGAGATACTACTTAAGTTTTAACGCAATAATTCTCTAATGCCATAGAATAAGCAAATAAGTAAGTCTCATCTTTCAAACGGGAACAATACACGCCTTAACCTTTCGACACGTTAATCAATTTTATGATGTTAAGAATTTTCAAAACATATTATTAATTGATATTGATCAATCTATGATTTCACTGGAACACGTTGCATTATACAGATTTCATACAACGATTACAAACTAAATAAACCATTTTCATGGTAAGATAGGTGGCCTGATGGCCTTTTTGCCTCCCAGAATTCTACAATAATGAAGGAATTGGGCAATATCTTCTAATTTTTGAAATCACGTAAAAAGCAAATTTGTAAACAGTTTTGCTCTAAAATTTGCTATAGTTATTATAATTTTGAATATTTTAGCTACTAGTCATAACAAGCTATGATGTATATTTTATCTAAAGCAACACATAATTAGAAATATGTAATATATTGTTTTTTCATATATTTTTCTACGTTATGTTATAATTCTAAGCTATGGCTTATTTTTATGTTTATTAGTCAGTTTGATTTCGGCTCAAGTCCAATTTCTAATGGAAGGGCTTTTTAAGTAAATAAAACAAATTTTTACGCTGTCAAATTTGATAATATTTATTAATTTATTAATTTTAATTTGTAGTTGTTGATAATATCAATTAAAATTGCAGCTCAAGAGTTCCAGCAAACATGTCCAGACGTATGAATCCATGAATGTATATCTAGTAATTTCTCTATCTTTCCTATGAAAATTATACTTTAACAAAGGGAGTAAAATTGGAACAGGAACTGGAAATAATAACAGATATTAACATTTATTTTTAAGAAACCGAAAACCTAAGACACTATTCTGAAAAACCGGAACTGAAATTGGAACCGGAATCAGAATTGATAAATAATTATAGGTTTTTAATATTCTTAAATGTTTCTATTTGTTACAGAGTTGTATATAGTTATGACATGTTGCACACATTTTAATTAATTTTTTTTCCCTTAGCTTGGTTTAATTTTGAAATGTTGTGTTTCCCCCTTTCTCAATAAGTTTTTAAAGGGCTTGATATATTTTAATTTACTACTTTGTATGAAACCTCTTTTCTAAGGTGATTATAAAAGAGTTAATGGGATACGTTAATGAAAACCCAGTTTAGAAGTTTTTTGACTCTACGATTGACGGTGACAGATCAAGACGCAAATTATAAGGATGCACTAATATTATTAAGATGCGGCCGAAGGGAGGGTGAGTAATTTTACAATTTTTATGGAATTAAATTTCTTTGGCCAAAATGAATCAAATATTTATTCAGTGGCAACATATAGTTTAGTTTTCTGTACATCAACGGATCTTGAATATCTGTCAAGGGTGTCCTGGAACTTTGTCAAAACTTTTACTATCTATTTAAAACGTTTTGACAAAATTACAGGACACCCTTAACAGATATTCAAAAACTGTTAATATTAGCCTGTACAGAAAACTAAACTATATGTTGCCACTGAATAAATATTTGATTCATTTTGGCCAAAATTTTCAGTTCTATAAAAACTGTAAAAAATACTTGCGCTCTCTTCGGCCGCACATTATGGTACGTTGCAATATTCTTTTTACTCTAGCAATAATTTTGATCCAGAGTATTATATCCAAAGTGGTTTTCTGCTCTCCTGTCACGCAAATGCGAATACACTTCCTCTAGATATAAAAATATAGCCTTTGTCATTCATTAAAAAACCACTATCTAAATCAGTACATTGACGTAGCCCAAATTTATAAAACGATGCTGTGATAAAACATTAAAACGTTTAAAAACAGGAACAAAAAGAACTGTACTTTTATTGTGATCCAACCGGAACCAGAACCGGAACAAATTTCGGTTCGACTCCCTGATTTAACGTCAATCGTTTTAGGTGCCTGTGAAAGCTATTAAATTATATATTTAATTTTGTTCCCAAAATGTGTGCAGTATTGTTTGTCCTGTATTAGGAACAAACCACGTGACTGTCGTGTTCTATTTCTGAACGGAGGGAGTCGTGTGCATGGTGTGGTATAAATATAACCAACCAGTTCTAGTTAGTACCACAGCTGGGCATGTTGATAGTTCTGTAAGAAAAATAATCGCGTAGTGGTATTTGAAATATGACGGTAAGAGAAAGTATATTTTTGTTAGATTATATTTTCAAATAACATGTTATCTATCTAAACTCGATCATAATTATTTAATATATGCCGGAGAATTCATTGCATGTATGAATAGTCTCTCCGTATATGATGTGAAATGTTTATTTATGGTGTTCTGAACAATGTGATTTTTAACTAAGAGTTACGATATTTAAAAACAAATATTTATTAATATGCTGTATGAAACTATACTTTTTTATTATTACTAAATCCGCATATACTCTAAGGAATATGAGATAGTAAAGGGAATTCAAAGTTATAAAGCAAGTGTTCTAACATTTTATTGGAGAAAAGAAGAAATACCATTTAGGATAGTACACCCTCTGTACAAACGGCTAGGATTAAAACTCAGTCCTATCCATCACCGGATAATCCGACTAGATGAACCTGACTACTAATCTTTGTGCCCAACGATGACAGTCGTAAACATTTTCTTCGTAAATTTTTAGATTGACTTGTTGTCTTACAAAAATTAAATCTAATTTATATGCATGCAATAGGAAAAGTAATTCCTATAAATTTATGGTCTTACATATTAGAATACTTGTATACAAATCTTACCTCTTGCATTATTTTTTCAAAGTTTGAATTTTAATCATTGGTTCAATGCTGATGATTTTATCTATGACGAAAATATTTAAATTATCAGACACCGATATTTGAGAATCTCAGTTAAAATTGTGACATTTAAAATAAAAACGTATGAAATTGATAACATAAAAACTTTTAATACTGAAGAATATATTAGTAAAGTGGTATTTCATCTAAATAAAGGCGTTATATACCAATAAGTTTAATTGCTCTCAAATCATAGACCTTTGGTTAAGTACGCTAATTCTTCACCACTGTGTTATCCAGTGTCGTCCCTTGCTTAGCAGCAAATAATCTGAACCATATATTATTATTATTATTATTATTATTATTACCACCGCTCATTACTACCCTTTTGTGTTGTACGCACTTACGGTAATGTATAATGAATGGTAGGGTGATTGTGAGATTAAATGGAGGACTTACAGTTTAACGTGGGATACGAACCACGGTGAAGGCCTGTCATTCCCCACATTCAAAAGTTGTGATTAATACACGTCTTATCAGGTGAAGGAAGGGTTTGGCGATCCGATAAATCTGGGCCGGGACCGATGATTGAACCCCCGACCCCTACCACACCTTACCCCAAGACCGCCAGATAACTCAATCGTATATTGTTTTCAGACACACATAATTGGTCACGTTGTCTGAGGGGTCTGACTCGCAATATAATAGATTGCCTCTGACGAGGCAAGGTTCCTTAGTGGGGGATGTATGAACATGTAACATTTTACAAGGTTTTTTCCGTTCCCTTCCCTTATTAATACGGGTGCACTTTATTTTTTAACTACTCTACCCATTATCATACTTAAATTAAGCGATTAGCAATCTTTATGTTAAACGTACTCATTTTCTTCCCCGACATGTCTTACTATGAGTTAGAATGGGATAGGCATACAAAAAATATTACGTTTATTTGGTAAGGTTGAACCTTAGAGAAAATGGACTCGAATCAGCGTGGATAGAGAGTGTAAGCCATTACAGAAAAAAACACCCACAGTACACTCAACTGAGATTCAAAAACTGACATCAATGTTACTTGCAAACCAGATTATATGAGATTGCCATTTAGATCTTACGCCCACCAGTCCGGCTATAATTTATTCAAACAGATCAACGTTTTAATAAAAAAATATTTAGTAAATAATTCATTAACCAATGAAGAGACTGTAAAGTGACCAGGTAAAAGTATGTTTGAAATATATACACCCTATACAAAGTGTTTAGTTATTTTTAGCATCACGTCTTACTTAGTCTTACTACCTAATTAGGATGTACTCATATGCATTAATTACTCCGATGAGTCAGAGATGAGGAAGGTTTAATTTAGAGGAAATATATGTGCATTTGTGGAGAGAGAGAGAGAGAGAGAGAGAGAGAGAGAGAGAGAAAATCCATTAAAGAAAACTGACCCTTAAGTATACCTTACCGTGATTTGAACCCTGATCTCTCTGTCACTGGCAGTCTAGTCTATGGCGAGAGTGACTTCTTAGACCATGTGGCTACTGAAGCTGGTTTAGCTCAAATTAGATAACTTGAAGTGATGCAGTAGTTTATAACAATATTCCTGTTTAACTTTTTTGGTTTTGATCTTGTTTAATTTTCAGGTACCCGAATTTGATAAATTACTCAAAGCCATAATGGAAGACGTCAAAGTGGACGCTGCTCTTTCCAAATTTGAGGGATTAAAAACCGATAATGACAGAATTAATTTTGTACTTAGTTTACCACTGTTTAAAAATTTAAAAATATCCGAGAAACGTTGTGAAAAATGTGATAAAAAGTGTGAGAAAATGAAAAATAGTGCTGAAGATACCTCAAAAAATCATTGGGAAGTTTTAAAATACTATAATGAAGCTATTAAATTCGCTCCCTCTCACTCCAATTACACGCCGTTTTTATATGTATCAAGGAGTGGTGTTCTATATAATCTTCAGTTCTTCTCTTTGGCACTAAAGGATATTGCAAGATCATTGAATTACTCTCTCCCTATCAAAACTACCATCAATCTTCAGGTCATGAAAGGTTCCTGTTATTTTTCAATGGAGAAATGGTGCCAAGCAGAAAGTACTTTTCTAGGGGCTATTGATATAATACGAAGTTCCTCATTAAATAATGTCGAAAAGGTAAAATTCACTGGGGAGATTTTACCAAAACTGAAATACGTCAAAGAGAAACTTCACAACAAGGTAAGTGATTCATGTCTTTTCTGATAAATATGTTTTAATTTTTTAAATTTAAATCATACTCGTGAAACACATAACTATATTGGTACAAGACAAACTATATAAACCTAGGACAAAATATTTTATACAAAATGGGTAATACTATTATAAGCAATAAATAGTGATTCACTGATCTCCCCGTACCATTTTATGTTAAAGTAACTAATGAATAGGTCCGAAATTTAGTATAACTAGAGATATGATGAGTTGTACAGAATAAAATATTAATAATATTAATAGAAATAATAGAAATATTATAAGTATTCTATTCTGTACACCCCATATGAATGTATACAAATTTTCAGTCACGTTCGTTGCTTAATTTAACTTAACAACTGTACGGAAAATAAATAAAATAACAAGTTTGACTCCCTATAACTCGTGATTTGCAATGATTTGAAATCATTGAATCAATATCTATATCTTATACTTTTAGTATTTGAAAAATTGTACAATAATATTTTGATGGTCTAATGATCTTAAGGCATGTTCTTTTAGGGTTATAGATCAAATCTATGTACCGAACTTTTTAAATTATATTATAATCCAACTGAGATACATTTAGAATCTCTTATAACTGATATTTTGTTACTCCTCTCACCAATCTTTAAAGGAAATGGGTATTTTAGACATAGGTTACAATTTTTAATATTTGCGTTCGTTGACATTGTTAAGTAGAAACTAGTAGTGCATCAAACTTAGCAGTCATTTAACGCATTTAACATATTTAACGCCTTTTTTCCTTAAAGGAGAAAGGACCACTCTCAGCTGACATTGCCAAGTAAGTGAATTTTAGGTACCTTTTTCTCATAATACTGTAGAGTCTCACTAACCAAACTTAAAACGTGTATTTAATGAGTCCATCTTTACTGATAAAAACCGTTATGAATATTTTATTATTAAGAAATAGTTTTCTATTAATATACATATACATAAACATATATTATTTAACTAAGATATTTAATGTGCAATTCCTGAACCGATTTATTATGTCAGAACACGAGAATTGATATGAGCGACGGTGGAAAAGTCTAGCAATTTATCCGGAAAATGTATTTTAAAATACCCTCCAGTATTCTTTTACATGCCGTAATCTGTATTGGAGTGGAAGATTTACTTCGTCTTCGAAGGAAATTGCACTATTTCTCAAGAAAAATATGACGAACACGTTTAGGTTTTAACCCACGAACATTGGACCCTGAGGCAAGCACTTTAACCCCAAGTCCACTGAGGTTGACTTCTATTTATATAGATCTTCTTATTCTTATTATGTGTGGGTTTCTGAAAACATGAAGCAAGAACACTGGGGTGAAAATTTCAAGAGTGTATCATAAAAAACTCTTTCTATAAAGTGTACAGTACCTACAATTTAAAGAAGTAACATCTTAGGAAACAGTATTTAAAGTCTATAATTACTTTCTACAGCGGTAATTTTCTTTCACCACACGGTTAATACTTTGTGGCAGTATCAAATTTCTTTACTAACATAATTTATTATTATATATTTATGGACTTTTCATTCTAAACTCTTTCTCATAAAAAAATAGAGTACCATGTGCTTTTTCTCTGTATTAAAAGTCCACATAAAAACTACATACATTATTCCTATACTAATAACATTGAAAATATCATAAATTATATGTCATTTTCTTCAGATGATAAAGGAGAGAAAACGACAATAATTTTCCGAAAGTGTAAATTTTTAAGAGGTACTTTTCCCATAATTATGTACTCATTAGAACGTACTATATAAGTGCTAGATATACTGACACCAACTTCGGTGGCCGCGTGATTTAACGCGCTATTCTAGCAATAGGCTGGACTTCCAATGACGAGGAGATCAAGATTTGAATCTTGGTTGGGTATCTGGGTGTCCTGAGCGTGGTTTTTACAATATTGATATCCACTATACATCTATGCAAATGTGAGTTCACTTTCTCTAAATATAACATTCCTACTCCTTAAATTATAAGCGTAGTTTAATACATAGGCGTATAACCAGAACCGGTAGTAAGACGTGCTCAATTTATTGGACGTTAGTACATATATATGGCAATTAGAACTGAAATTAATTAAATATTATCAAAAGTATACTATAGATAATGTTAGATAGACACCTTAGCTCAGTTGGTGGTCCTTAGCTCGATTCCCAAAATTGTCAAAATATTTGATATCAGTCAAATTGTTTTGGTGACAATATTGAACTAAAGGCTAAAATATTGGTGGTGCTAACTTTTCTAGATATAATCTAATATTGTAGGTCATGTGCTGTACAACCAGTTGTTTTGGAAATAATCCCTTTAAATCCTTCAATAAAATTATTCAACAAATCATTACTTTTTTTTTGTTTCAAAGAACGAACCCTATTTTAAATAATTTATTTATAAATACAATTTTACTCGTATAAATGGTTTTTGATTTAAGCTAAAATCAGTGTATGTCATGCTATTATGCTATTATTCGAATAATTTGTTTAGTTATCATTGATTGTCATGATAGGAGATTTTCCCAGACTCTTCACCTATCTCGGCCCTGAAACATCCAACTTGTCTTAAACGTCATTTCCCAACCTAGTTAAAAAGTTCCTTGCATTATATTTGTGTGTGTTGTTTTATTGATGAAAATACAGCTATACAAATATTCTTTATATCATACAAGTGACAGAGAATGATCATATACAGTACAATATCACCTAGCTGACAAAATTAGCGATTGTTTAAGGAATCCAGGGTGTCCTGGAATTTACTGCATTGTCTTTGTGAATATTTGACTTTTTATTTAGGGTGTCGAGATAACATGTTAAAAAGCAAGTAAGTTAACCAATACGAGAGGGGAATTTTTGTGAAATTATTACCCCAATTAAATGTTAGATTAGTCGACTGCGATTAATAATATATTATATAATTTTTTTAAATTAAATTTATGATAAATATATTTAGGTATTTAGTGTTAACTTATAATAATACTAGAGTTTTCCGGTGGCAGCATATATTATATTTAACGTTGTTATTTGAGTGAACCCTTTAGTAAAGCTATTTTTAAAACCTTATCTAGCAGGGCAAAAAGATTAACCCAAATTCTATACCTAGGTATAAGGTAATCACTACATTTAATTATAAATAATTGTATTACAATTATGACTTGTGTACTGTACGCAATGCAATATATAAGGTACTGTTAAACTTTAAACACTACTTTTCAATGCGTTATATTTTATTTGATGAACTATGCACTCTACGCTATGTATTGTTTAATATTATTTAATCGCTATTCATAGATATACATCTAGCCTTGATTAATATTGATAGTTACTTAAGTGTATTGAAAAAAGAAACACGATTTATATGTCAATGTGAATGCATAAAACTACTGAAAACATACCTAAATTTAGGAAGCAAATGCTATCACGCGAACAGTGGCTCTCTAACTTCGAGGGATTGATGCAATGAGTACAAAAATAGATATTTTAAATTTAATATCTAAAAACCAAAATTAAGTTAATATAAAGAAGCACTCTATATTCTATAATAGGTGCCTTAACTTACCAAATAGAATTGTGCTGTTGGCTTAGTAACACAAAATAAAACTAAATTGCCAGTTGATTTTTTTTTAATTTTTATATTATTTTTTAGTGTAATACATTTCTGACCGGGAGGAACATGACCTACATTTCTGTCACCTGTATGTAGAATATTAGCCGCTCCGGTGGCACAAAGCATTGTTGCCCTTGATGCAATTATGGAGGCTGTCTACACATACCCTCAATGAGATGATGTGATGTTATGTGATGATAGTGAATATGGAAGTGTGGACCAGTGGAATTCTTAAACTTAAACAACCAATTCTTGGTGTCAATTGAGATAATTCCCCTTAGTAGAAAAATTATCAAGGCACCAACCGGGAATCGAATCCAAAACCCCTTGACCTGTAACCAGGTGCACTGACCACCACACTACGAGGCCTGATCCCAATTCATTGCCAAACTATATCCCAAGTGTTAAGATTCAATACTTCTTCTTTAACCATTATATTGAAGATTGTGTATCAGTATTTGATAAGTATTTTTTATTAAAAGTTTCAGATCTACACTTTTTAATCAATCCAAACATATTTTCCTATTATTAGAAAGGCAGTATTCCTTAAACAGTTATAGTTTATATTTGAGGATTTTAAATATATATGTAAATTAATATTTCAATTATGGTTGGCAAAAATATCAAAATTCAAAGAAATATTTCATGAAAAAATATTTCTTAGTATTTAAAAAATGTGTTAGTCGTAAAACATATTGTGAATTATATAATAGTTTGTTTATAAAAATGTCCATTTGTTTTTTCAGGACAAAGAACAACCAAAACCCAATCACGACAAATCTCTTCGCTCAATCGCAGATTTTCCGAATCTTTACAACGGACCAAATGCAAATATTCCTGCAGCCTCATCAGCGTTGAAATGTAATTGGACCCCAGAAAAAGGACGTGGTTTATTTGCAAACCAAGATATCAAAATAGGTTGGTATCAAAGAGAAATATAACTATATTAATTGTTACTTAACTAAGAAACAATATTACAGTTGGAATAATAATTATAATATGAGCATGATAATCTCTAATACAATAGTAAGGATAGCAGCTACCATATATGCAGAAAAAATAATAGCTAGTAACATTACCAATAACGCCACCGGGGAACAATTGGGCAAAGGAAACGAACCAATATTGATTTGTATGGTATTGGTCTCGTTGAATAGAAGTTTCGGATTCCAATCTTGAACTGGTGTACTAATGTGATTTTGTGCTACTTGTGTACTGGTGACGAAAAGACAGGGCTCAAATTTAGTTTTTGTGTACCAATCTATTCCTCTCTCACTCCACGAAATTGCTAGTAAATTTCCTCTAAGTTTTACACTACTCATCCTTAGCCCATCAGTGTAGATATGTGCATAGCCCTTACAGGTATTAGGCTGTATTACACTTAGTATTAGAGTAAGAAATAATTATTTAAATAGCATTGAAGATAATAAGTTAAATCTAAGAACTTTTTAATTTTTAACGGGGATAAATTCTCTGGCCATATCAGATTTCCTAATTATTTGTCCACAGTAAGTTACTCAGTGAATGCCATTACAAAGCCGCGCTGATTTTCATCATATTGAAGATAGCCAAAGTTAATGGGTTCATTTACCATATCCAGGTTGTCTATTTTCACATTAATGAATTTGATTTGGCTACTAAAACAGATTCTGTGAACAACCATAATGTATTGGTTTGTGAAACGTATTAATTAAATTTTCCTAAAAGTGATGTTGCCTTTGGACCAAATTGAATAAGCATATCAAACAATTCCTAATAATATTTATGAATTAAATGTCATCTATTTAGGTAGTGTGGTAATTGTGGAGAAACCCTTTGCTTGGACATCTTCAAAGGAGGCTATGATGGATCATTGTTTGCATTGTTGCAACTACACTATAGCTCCAATTCCCTGTCCCGGATGCTCTAGTGTAAGTTGTCTTACTTCCTGAATCAGTGGTAATAAGGATATAGATGATAGTCTCGCATTGCAAGATGTTGTGTAACAAGATATTTTCCCTTTATGGTTTGTCCCTCCCCATCTATGCAAAAATGAGTACATTGAGGAAGGAACCCACGTATTGGCACGGAATGACGTGGCACTGGTCATACTGCTTTGCATATATTACAAGAGCTCCCATTTGGAGCGCTCGGCTCAGTTCGGTACTGCCCAGCACATGAATGGAACGTTCCAGAGAGTTTAATCCCTCTACCCTGAACGGCAAGTATAATTATTGCGATCAAGATGAGGTGAAGTTGTTTTTCCCGGTGCCTAAAAACAAATTTGTATTTGCGTGTGATAATAAGTAAAGACAAATTACATATTTTATACATGTTGTGAGAGAGCACACATTCCTCTATGATATATATCTGATACAATTTCCACAAAGGGAAGAATTTCAAAACATAGTAACAAATATCAGCCTGTGTTTACGGAAACTTTTCAAATGATCTTTCATAATAGCATACATTACAACCGGGACTTGCAAGGAGATCATACAAACGTCTAGGTCGGTGCTGGATGTTACAAGTTGGTTAAATACGAGCCGAACCAAGTCACACCATACTGAACCAACCCATGCAGTGCTATTCTGGCCGTTCGTACGTTCCTAATAAGTTCCGTCTTTAGAATAAATAAACGTATTAGGGAAGCATAAGTTTAGGATTATATTATTTCTAATTATTACTTTTAACATCAAACTCTTGATTAGCACCTTGTATCACTATCATGGTAAATGACTTAGACAGGTACGAAAATGTTTTATGATAGGAAATGCCCCAAGAATGTAATGGTAAGGGGTTGATAAAACCAAATCATAAATTGCGTGAGTAAAACCACTCGAAAGGACTTGTTTGAGATTAAAATATTGAGATCCCAGTTACTGACAATCTTGCCTTATGTCTGAGGGACCACTTATATCATGTGACCAACTGTGAGATTCTGTAACTTTAACTGAGTTGACTATTAATAAACCTAAATTGAAATATAGTAAATAATTACTATCTATTGTTGTGTTGTGCTGTTATTTATATTCTACAAGTCAAAATACAAATATTGGACTCAATAATTTCAGATAAAAATAATTGTTTAGTAATAAATTATGTTTAATTGTGTTCAATTAATAATTCATAGATATGTAAACATACATTTTACTAGTTCCACTAAGTTTAAAATTTTATATGTGAACTGTATTTTATTTCTTACTACAGGTATGCTTTTGTGATGAGGAATGCAGGGAAAAGGCAATGAATCAATATCACATCTTCGAATGTCCCATACTAGACCATATCTTGGAATCTAAAGACCTGAGTTGTATGGGTCTACTTGTTTATCGTATTATAATCACTGCCAACACTCAAGCGATAGCACGTTCTGAAATGGCAAATGAAAATAACACTTCCGTTGAAAGTAAACTACACTTTATCAGTGAGAGCCTTAGTTGTGACGAGACTGAACAAAGCTTAAAGTCCATCCCAGTCAATTTCTCGTCAGAATCTTACATTTCAGTGTACAATCAAGTGACTAACACTGATAAAAGAACTGCCAGTGATCTTTTAAAACGTACTGTAACAGCTTGCTTCCTTCTTCGATGTTTGCAATCCGTCGTGGGTGACAATAAAGACGAGATGTTGGTGGGCTCACGTCTCCTCACTCATTTGCAGAGTTGCGCGTGCAACGCGTATCAAATATCGGAGCAGATAGTCCCTCAGGGTGATATCAAGAATTCCAAAGAAGCTGAGATTGGTGGAGCAGTTTATCCAACCGTGAGCTTGTGCAATCATAGTTGTAGCCCAAATGTGGTACGTCATTCGAAAGGTAGATATTGTGTCGTTCGAGCAATCCGAAAAATAAAAGAAGGCGAAGAGATTTTAGACAATTATGGACCCCATTTTCTTTCAAATACACAAAGTGAACGCCAAATTCAGCTACAATCTCAGTACTTTTTTAAGTGCCATTGTGAAGCATGCAGTGAAAACTGGCCCACGTCAAATCAACTTAAAATCACGAAATCAACTTATTTGTGTGGAAATTGCTCTAAATGTATTGGAAGTAGCTTGACAGTTTTCAAAAAGTGTCCAAATTGTAAAAAAAAGTTGGATTCTAGGGGTTTTGATCTTGTTTTACAAGATTTGAATAAGACGTACAAAGAAGCATTGACCGATTTATTGCAGGGAAATATTTTACAGAGTCTGGACATATTCCTTAATTATGCTGAAAATTTAGAGATAATGTATGTTTTTCCCAATATGCCACTAGTCAGCTGTCAACAAGCAATATCACTTTGCTGGAGTTTATTGGGAAATGTAAGAAACATGACTAATTAGCTCATTTATTGTTTGGATTACTTTTGAGGGATTTTTTTTAAATAAATGGTTTTCTACATTCTCACTATTTCTTGTAAATTAATAATTTTTTTAAGTATCACAAACCATGTATTGTCAAATAATATCTCGTAAATGTCTATGTGGTGGTCCACCTATTACTACACATGAGAAATATCTGCTTATTAGCTCTAATGGTGAAAGGAAAAGCAATGCAGCATTCATAGGTATTGGATTTCAAAGTGATAAACATTTAATAACATCACTTCAGTACACATGCCTGGGATTAAAATTATAACCTCTCCATTATAAACATACCGTCCATCGATGTGGATGTCTCCATTTAGTTTGAAATATCTTAAACCCATTTAAATTACTTTCGCTGTTTTAATTTAAGCCAGTGTATTTCTGCAGTAAAAAAAAATAATTTAATTTATAGTTTGAAAATGTTTTAAAGTATTTTCCTAGTTTAAACTGTTGTATGGATAAACACTACTGTGGGGCTCGGGGTTAAATCCCAACAAAGTTAACTAGTGCTATTTAAAAGAAAAGAAAACTTATCATACTATCGCCAATTAATTTTTTTAATTAGATGCTATCATGCTCAATTTAGCTTGAATAGCTTATAAGTAGAGAGCCATAATTGGAACTACCTGACCGATGAAACCATGAACTAAATATCAGTGCTCATTTAGCCTGCATATCAAGTGACAGAGAGGTCGGGGCTCAAATATTGTGAGCATCTACTGAGGTATATTTCATAACGGGTTTCCAAATCTACTACCTCGTAAATATATTTCATTTTAATTTTCCCTAAATTTTCCCTACTACTTTAGTGTACTTAATTACGGATTTCTCAGATAATTGGTAAAATGTAGTCCACAAACAAATATCGTGGGAAATAGATGACACAATTGGTGCAACAGTACAGTTTGATTTGACTATATCCACTTTCATGTAATCATACACCAAACTGTGTGTTTTGTAGTTGTACTTTTAGACTGACGGTGGAAAATTTAAACGTCTTAGGATAAATTTAATGATCTTTTGAAAGCTTACTTTCTTTATAGAGCATTAGGGAGCCAGAAGTTAATTGCCACACTTTGAAAAGTAGGCCACTTATCCTTATCTTGAAATAGTTTCATCCAGTCCATCTTATTAAACCCAATCTCTTTCAGTTTAATTCTAAAACTATCTTCCCATCTGCGTCTAGGCCTTTACAAGGGGATCTTCCTTAATACTCATATCTTACCAAAAGTTCTTATTATGGCAACCCTCTTGCTGTACTACTAAATCCATAACAATAATTTCTAAATATTCAGTCCAATATATTATCTCAGACTGTAGTGCATTTGTCTGCTTAACCAAGGACCTTAAGTTCAATTTCTGTCCAAGTAAAAATGTATTATTATTAAAATTTGAAATTTCCCCTCTCAAATTTATAAACCAACAGTTCTTGGGTAGCCCATTTAGGTGGACGCATGTTTTAAGTTGCTATTCTAGCACTAGACTAGTCTGCCACTGTCGGGGAGATCGCATTTCGATCCCGGTTGGGTGTAAGGAGGTTAGTTTCCTTAAATTGTTTTTAACTCTCTCTCCACTCAAATGGGGGTACACTACCTCTAAATTTAACCCTCCTCATCCCTAACACATAAACATAATAATTACATAATTATATAAGCTCCAGTGAGTTGTGATCTGTGGTGCTGAAATAAAGTGTTGGATACATTGTTTTTTATTCTTAAAATAGGTTAGTCTCTGAATTGACTGTTAATACGATCAGCCATTTCAAACTTTACATCTTATACAACTTATATAAATAAATAAAAACAGGAAACAATGAAAAAAGGGTAAAGGATTTTAAATGGTGTGCTTTTATTGAAAGATACTATTTTGTCATCCCCCAGACTGTACCACTTTCTAGTGAAAAAGATTTGTGACACTCCCGTGGAAAGCACCAGAGAGAAGATATCACAGTGATATCAGCAAGTCTCTAGGCAGCAGTGGCGTAGATTGGTGCTGGGTTTGGTCTGCTAGGAAGGGGGGGCGAGTTTACTTGGCGGCGGAGGAGAGGGGCAGGGCTGAAGAAGGTTTTGGATAGAGGGTTAGAGAAATGAAGTAAGAGATGCAAGAAGGAAAGGGGAATGACGTCGAATAACTTAACTCTTTCTATCTACACACACATGCGCTTGTATTAGAGATGCTGTATTAGGTCGTATACAGTGTTGCCAGCCTAGCATTTTCCCAATAGATTCATTGTGAGGTAGACTGGATAGAACTACTAGCTCAAGATGGGGAGAGGTGGCGTACATTTTTTTTGGTGGCAATGATCTTTTGAGCTCTTAACTCCATAGGGTAAGTATGTAAGTAACATTTTAAGGATTGGAGAATCTTTGTATTTTAAATTCCTAGAATAGTCGGGTACGCATTTGATTTTGGATTGGTAGGCTCCCCGTCATCGGAAGTATAGTCTACTGCAAGAGTACTACCTTAGACCATGCGGCCACCAACTTGATCTACTAATTGTTACTGGGAGTAAAAATTAGCAGGTGGTGATCAACATTTAAAATATAACGATATTTGTAGAGTGCGCAGGACTTGACGATAGTAAGAATTATAATAATCTTATCTTAGTCTACTACTAAAGATGCACACTCATTTAAAGACATAGTATTAATATATTTTCATACTATATTAGAAAAAATGGTTGGTAGTTTAACTAATAATATTATTCAATCTACATCTCTATGTGTAAAGGAGAGTTTATGCACATTTGAATGTTCGTGTAAGGCTAGCGAACAATAAAAAAAACACTTATTATATTTGGATAGGGTGTTTTTTTTATATTATGTTGATTTCTACCGGCGAGGTTTTAGGCAATTTATAAAAACCAATTAAATCCAATAAAATAATTGATGTTTTTCAAATATTTGTTAAAAACACGCGATTAATAATGTATTCAATTGTAGAAACCGTGTTTAGAATAATGTAAGGGTGCTAGTGAAACGCAGGAGGCAACCATGTGGCAAAATTTTGAAACTCAAAAGTGAAACAGTTCAATGTCATTGATATAATTAAAGTCCATGATCGCAACTATAATGGATTTTTTTTTATAAATTATGGTTTCCAAAAAGTTAATCCTGGCTCGAACAATATTTAAGGAATGGTTTAGCTTTATTTAATTGCCAACTACCGAGTCGCTGATGGCTGCGTTGTCTGATGGCTGTGATCTTAGATAATCACATGTTTATAAGCTGACGA
>CABFOW010003563.1:0-14744 GCA_902141385.1 Timema californicum
GTGAGTTCACACCCAATATTATTTGCGCACGCAGCAATTTATCCTCCTGGTCACCAAATTCACAAGGTGTGGCAAGAGCTCTAAGCTCTGCGTAGAAGTTTTCAAACGGTTCACCGAGACATTGTTTCCTATTTAAAAAAATTGTACACAAGGATGGTTTCATTCTTCTTCGGAATACAGTGAGATTTAAGTACAGACAATATACCATTGACTGTTTCTTCTTCAGGTTTGATGGTAGTTAAGGTTTTATAGAGTCGGACAGCATCTCGTCCTAATAAGTTTTTTAGCCTGGCTTTTGCACGCCCGAAGATTTTGTTCCAGTCTCCGTCGCCTCAAAATATTCTAGAACTTCTTCCGGGAATTCATCGAAATTCTTCGGCAAATCTCCGGCAAGAATACGTGACTTTGGTTTATTAAACTACATATTGATAACTGCTTCTTTATAGGACGAGATAATTGTATCCACAAATTTGAATCACAGATAAATCACTGCAGACACTACCGACTGCGCCATGTTTTATTATCACATACAAAATTAACTTTGAGCCATGGTCAACCATTTCAAGACAGAATCAATTATACAATAATGTTATAAAATAAATCCATGTTAGAACAAACGCTAAAAGTATCTTACACAGTGAGGCCAACTGACCAACAAAAAATAAACACTTTTCTGAGTTAGGCGCTACTGTACAACTTATTAAACAAACACATTAATTTCATTTAACTATCACACACATTGCTTTATTTAATATATCCATACAAATTTGTGAAAGATGTCAAAATCCCACATTGTTTTTAATTGTTTTTAATATGTGTATGAGATAAAGACGTACCTGAAACTTTTTTTCTCCCCCACACACTGGCACGAAGACAATATCCATCCATCAGATTTCCATTCTGTAATATTATGGCTCAAATAACTAATTTATAGAACAAAGCTCAACGGTGTAGCGTGTTGACTATTCAGACATAGCCTGGGAATATAATGCAATAATGATTTTAATACTAATGAAACTTGTGTATAATGTTAATAAACAGAAAATAGTTTCATAATATGACCAAGATAAAGTTTCAAAAATCCCTGGCTCTTGAATTCTAGTCCCGAATCCAAGTTTATTAATTTAATATTAATTCTTATTTTAATGTTGGTAAAATGTCACAATTACAGTTAGGCTCGGTGCACACGGGAGGAATTTAGGTGGAAACTTCACAGAGTGGAAGACTCGTGTTCTCCGCAAATAGTTTGCAGGTTCAATTGGTATCTTCGCGGACATCTATCTGAGGACTCTACTTTTCACACAGCCACCGTGGATCTCGTGGAGTGTGCGCTATTTTCTTATTTAGTAATCAAATAAATTAACGGAAAAAATGTAAGGAGCATCGTAGATATTGGACTTACTTAATTGTTAACTGCCGACTAAGTAAGTGTAAGTATAATCTCAATTTATTATTATTATTATTATTATTATTATTATTATTATTATCACCGCGTCTTACTAACCGTTCGGCTTATACGCACTTACGCTAATTTGTAATGGTAGGGTGATTGTGAAATGAAATGGAGGACTTACAGGAAACGCGGATTCCAAATCACAGGAAAGGCCTGGAATTCCACACATTCACAAGTTGTGATTAATACACGTCTTGTACGAGGTGAAAAAAGGGTTTGGCAATCAGATAAATATGTGCCGGGGCCTAGGATTGAACCCTGGACCCCCAACAAGAAAGTCTGACACCTTATCCCTAGACCGCTAGGTCACCCATAACCTCAATTTGATCAAAACAGCTGAATTAGGAGATTAAAAGCACTCGTTAAGAAAATTACTTACATGCACAACAATACTTACATACTAAGCTACTGTTCATATTTATAATCATGTTTAAAGTATAGATACATGCATCTTTGAAGGTTGAAAATGTTTTAGTAAAAACTAAGTTTGGATATATAAAACGGCGGGGTGGCTAAAATGGGTAAAGATCACTGCTCTCTGATTGTTGACTAGCCACAGAGTCAGTTTGTGACCAAAGTGTACAAGATGGAATATTATTTTCCTGTATTTCGTGTTAAAGAGTTTCTTCACGATTTTGCGCTGAAGACCCTACTGGCATGTCCATTACCACTGGTTGATAAGGTGATTGTGGTAAGGGAGATTGCTCATCTGGTCCAAGTGTCACATCATTTTTTATGACGATAGTTGTACTAATCTGTGTGATGTGTGGAGGCCGCAGAATGTTGTTGCTACATCCGTGCCTGGCATAGTAGTTTGTGTGCCTGTCTAACAATTCTAAGCAATGTTATTACTTCCATTCTAAAATCAAACTTTTCATCTGTGTCTAATGATCTCAGCAAAGGTAATAAAAATTCGAAGAATGCTCTGTTATCTTTATCAGGATCATCCTTCTGACGTTCCTTGTGAATGGTCAGGAATTGTGAAAGTTGGAATTCCAGCTCAATGGTATTATTCCTAACCGGTCTCCTTCGGTTGCTCTGAGTTGGCTTTGTTCTTTCTTTAATTGGTTAGGTCTAAGATATTTTGGTGACTCAACTTCGTCTTCGGCCGATTGCTCTTCAGCGTCTTCCATAGAACTTGCAGAAGTAGTTGAGCTACATCGATTTTTTTTATAGAAATGATAACTGATAAGCACATGTGTACTTACTTTTTTGCTTGCACCAGAACCAGATTTCCGTTAATTTCTCTTACATTTCAAGTAGTAATCTATTTCCATTTCGATATTAGTTTATTACCTGCGACAAAATTTGTAAGAATATTAAACATGGATTAACTATCAAAAATATAATATTTTGTTGGGCCTGCACGTCCATCACAGACTTTGCCTCAAAATATGAGTGAAGAATTACCCTGTGTATGGAAATATTCCTGGATAGCTCAGTGGTAAGGGCATTGCCGTAATAATCCAAAGGTTCCAAGTTCAATTTCCATGCCTAGGTGACATTTTTCAATTCTCAGAAAATAATAAACATGCTTACAAAAAGTCAAAGATGTAATGTAATACCACTTTACTAATTGGGTAAATACAAAGTAAATTTAGAACAACAAACTTCCTTTACTATACATGACTAAAAAAATCTGTTAACAAAATTATACACATTTAATAATTGTTTAGAATAAATTAATTCTTATTTTGTGACGAGAAATAGTTGGAATGGGGGATTTAGAGGGACAGACTTAGCGACACCAAGATGGTAAAAGTAACCAAATGTCGTGATACAGCCCCCTTCACACACTTAATCGGACCCACCATTCAATAATAAAAAATGTTGTCAATGTTATCAGTGAATGCTTTAAAGACCAGTGTTTTCCTAAGTCATCGGAAGACAAATGGAAAGCAATATCATCAGGCTTCCAGGAACGAGCTCAGTTCCCATATTTTTTAGGTGCAATAGACGGTAAAACAATGTCCGTGTTTTAAAACAAAAAAATGAGCTGTTCATTATATTATAAATACAAGAATTATTTTTCAATTCTTCTCCTGGCGGTAGCGGACTCGGACTATCACTTATTGTATGTTGACACTGGACCTTTTGCCAAAGAATAGGATGCAACAATATTTAAGACATTTTCATTGCGGGAAACGCTTTCAAACAATAAGTTAAACATCCCACAACTGGCACCTCTGCCTCTAAATGAACAAGCAATAACACCTTATGCCTTTATAGGTGGTGAGACCTTCGGTTTATCCGAACATGTTTAAAGGCCTTTCACCGGGAAAATGTTAACAAAAAATAAACGTGTTTATAACTATAGGAATTGCAGAGAAAGAAGATACACTGACTGTTCGATTGGCATACTAACCAGTAAATTTATAATAATTCACAGACCATTAAATATAAATGTGCATAAGGCTGTTATATAACAAAAGATTGCTGTACACTCCACAACTTTATCCGTGAAAGGGAGGTATTTAGACTAGAATACACATTGGCTTTTGATACTGTGGAAAGTATAGATGAAAGGGACACAAGAGAGAAAAACAGGAAAGGGTTGGAAACAAGAAATATTCCTGGCCGATTATTTCTTAAGTGACGCTAGTAAACTACCTGGGCATACAGCAAGATTTGATACCACTACAAAAACATTATTTTGTTGGGTCTTTTTTTGTATTAATATAAAAAGCTAGGAGTATACCAGCAATGTAAAAAAATATCTTTAAACAATGGTTATTTTCAAACAACATACTTCTTGTTGGATTTGAAGTTGATTTTCTTAAGTAAAGTCTCGCTCATTATAACTTATTTTCAAATTTTTAATAATAGGCTTACCTTTCCTTTACAAAGTGTATCTTTGTATAAAAACATCTCCATCGCATCCCTTATTACTTTTTAGTCATACATTTGCTTGTGAATTAAGAAAGTTTTTAAATAAATAATAATAATAATATTACCATTACGAATTTCATATAAACTATTTAACAGATGAAGGCCTGTAGTTAAATTATTCTTTTAATTTAGGGACGCAAAATCTGGGCCTGCAATAATTGTACTTGTAAAATTAGGCCTTAGTATCATTGTCTGTGGCTATGGGGGTAGTAACTCTACATAATTATATATACTTCTCAACAGTAGCCTACTATTGTAAGCCTCTCGTCGCCAGTGTATAACATTTTTGGAAGTGTGTTGGGAGAACCAGACAAGAAGTTTAAAAATAATAAACATAGTTAGTTTTACTTAGGACAAAATAGAAAGTAGATACATAATTAGAGCAAAATATAACAATAAGGCGTGAGGCGCTTCTCCACACAGGTTTAAATGATTCTACTGCGATAAAGGAATAAATTGACTTTTCAATATAAAAAAAGGAGATACTTATGGTTTTATTCTGGTTGTAAATCTATGGTACTTTCTGTGGTTATAGCATTAAGCGCAAGCAACGATACAACTTTGCAATTCATAGTATGCATCTAAATTTAGGCTATAAAAGATAAACATTAACGCGTCTCCAGATCAAAACAAAACAACATAACGTTGAACCAAAACTATAAACAGAACAAGGCAGGGCCGAGTCTCATCTCTAACACATAAGTGCCCCGTGCTCCCAATTTAAATAGAGAACTAAACAATTCCATAAACATTCAAAATGAAAACAAGAAAAGGACGGGTGGTATGCCCGACACGCCGAGTACGCCAAAGCGTGACCAAAAATCTATACATTAACTCAAATACACGTAAAGTACGCATAACAAACCCAAACAGTACTATTAGGATGAACTAAACCTCGTACAAAGAGAGAGAGAATGCAGGCGCATTCGCGTTGACCTGCGCGCAACATCTCATAATCCTAACTTCAAATATTTACAAGTCCTGAACAATAATTTAGACAAGATGTCCCCCATTACGCCGAAAATGCAATTTAGAATATAAAATAAATTACGGCCCTTAGTCGCCGCCCCCACCAAGCTCAGTCGGTGGTATAATAAGCGACTATTCAAAAGCGCGAACACTATATATACGTTATTGTATCCACAGAGAGACGGGGCAAGGGAAGGAGGGGGGTTAATACGATAGGACAATCATAACAGCGAAGAATGCGTCTGGCACAACCTAGAATATTCTAGGTCGTCCTACTGGCGGAAGTGATAGCTTCATCTATGGAACCTCATCGTTTCCGGCTGGCCGCGGATCGAGTCCCGAGCAGACCGTTGGTTTGTCGGCTCGCTCAGTCAGTTGTATCTGTGGGAGAGTGGAGGTCAGAGCTAGTGCTTTGGTGTTTGTGTTGTCGTTCATCACGGGTTTCGGTGAGTGTTGACCCATTTGTATAACGTTAACTTGTAGCTTGTTATACTATGACTATCGAATGGTATTTTTTTGTAAACCATCCTGTCTTTACTCTTCAATTAGAAAATTACCTTCTATTGTTGTAACTATTCACATCTTTGCACAAGAGTAAAGGTTTTAATTTATTAATATTAATTTCTTGTAAACCTGATCTTGCTTTATTCTTAAAATTTATAAGCAAAAGTTTTAACTTCCTATACATACAACAATTGAAATGAAATAAATTCATAGATACCTTTACATATTGTTGTAGTGTAACCAACCAAAACAAATTATTGTATTATTTCTATTCCTATCTTTGTACTCGTCTACGGTTAGGTCCCACAAGCATAGCCTCTTCTCGATCTCTTGCAGGAAAACCTCCATATCAATTTTTTCAATGTCCATTTTGATCAGTGGCGGCTCGTGTATAGGCACTGCGAAACTGCAGCATCCTCTATTTCCTCTTGATATTATCGATAACACTTAATATAATGAGTCCTCTTTTCTTTAATTCTTTATTTAGTTTTGTAGTACAATATATATATTCCTTAAGCTTAATGTCAGTTATTCAGTAACCATCCCCCAGTTTATGAAAAAGATACAAAAATCTTTGTATGCAACCGTGCGCTTAACAGTGTCAGTGACTTGATGTTTGACTACTATGCACATACGCACATAGGAGGGGGTTGGGAGGAAGGTGGAATTGCCAGGTAGAGAGAGCACTGTTGCTCTCGCTGTGCCGGCTCTGGCGTGATGGTGGAAGGAAGTTTTTTTTTTACTCAGCGTGTGTTGTTCTTAAACAACGTGTACCATATTCTTGAATGTGATAAAGTGTAGAAGAGTGTAGAATTAGATTATTATTTTGCTTCCAGCTATGCTATTTGATTCATTTTTTTGTCGATTCTTTTATTTAACAGAAAGACTAATTTGCGCTTGCAGTACTTTCAATGGAGAAAAATTCCTCAATTGTCATCCAGAGATCAAGGAGAAAATTATTGAACTTTTTGCTCAAATTAAACAAGAAAATTGATTTCATTTTTAAATGAACTGTAACAATTTAAGTTAAAATAAGTAATTTTTTTTTTGTTAAGATTTTATCAAGTTCCTGAAAAAATTTTCTTTTCATACATGTTTTTTTTTTTTCCTTTTACACAATTAAAAAAAAGGTTAAACATTTTCTGAAGCAGCATCCCCACTAATTTTGATGTCAAAAATGGTAATAATTAAACATTTTTAGTAAATGACTATACGAAATTAGATGTACAAGTAACAGTTATACCCTCTCTGTCGATATTCCGTGCTGAACTGTCCGCCCGTGAGTACAGGCCTATAGAATTAACGAGATGTGGTGCCCCGAACAGAATTCCTGCGGAACATTTTCCCGCGGAGAGCAGTGCAGGACTCGAGGAGAGATTTCCGTGTCGAATTTTTCCTCCCATGTGCACCGAGATATTGAATCCTAGGTATTTTGCCTGGCCTTGCGCAGGTAACGATGATTCCGTGAGACTTCCTCTCTGCGTAAATTCCTCCTATGTCACCGAACCTAAATATACTTTACAATTTATCTGTCTATCTATCATTGTATTTGTCAAATTGCTCAATGCTTCTTCGTTTCTTTTGGTCAACCTGTAAATCAAAACAAATTTAAAATATGGCGTCTCTTATTGTACTTTTGGGGTGTAACATTATTGGTAAACAACCTTAGTTTAGCTCCTATTTTACACAACACATTATAGTATTTACAATAGGCAATACATAACACATTATATTATTTACAATAGATAATACCCTATGGCAATAGGAAGTCGAAAGTTCATTGCCACACTTTAAAAGCACGCCATCCATCCCTATCTTAGTGTTATCCCATTACACCCTCTTTCAGACTCATTCTTATGTAATCCTCCCATCTGCGTCTAGGTCTTCCCATTGGGTTTGCCAGTTAACACCCTGACCATGGTTCTAGATTCTGCCATTTGCGCGGTCTATGTTGCCCAACGTAATTTATGAGACTTTATTATTCAAACAATGTCTTATGATGATTACAGGGTATGTAACTCATCATTGTGTAACCTACCTCCCAATTAGCCTCATTCCATTTTAGAGAAAATATCCATCTAACCACCGTGTTTTAGAACACCCAAAATTTGTTTTCGTCTTGTAAAGTATGATCACGTTTCACACTCATAAAGAACAACTGGTAAAATTATTGTTTTGTTTATTCCGAGTTTTACATTCTTTGAAAGATGCAAGATGTCAACAACTTACTGAATAGTGGTAAGCCTATGGATTTCCTGGCAATTATTTTCCTACTTTTCAATCTAATATTGCTATCGCTAGTTATTCTGTTCCTAAATATTTAAACTCAAATGATATGTTGATAGCAGTGATCTCTTAATTATTGTCCCCATTCTATGTTCTCTGTGTGATCAAATAGGCCTACTTAATCTTTTCAATGTTCACTTCTAAACCTATCTCCTTACAAGCCTCTAGTAAAATTTTTGCGTATCTTAATAGCTGCACTGTACCATTTTATGTCAACCCTTCCTACTCTTTTCCGTTTCCCCAATAGCAGACTCTAAGGCTAGATTAAAAAATAATAGTGAATCTCCTTCATCCAACCCATACCATACCACACGTGTCAGTCAAATATACCTCAATTACTTTGACATATTTTATGAACATCCCAAAATAAAATAAAATTTCATATAATTTGTTTATTTTAACTGAATCATAGGTTTTTTTAATCTACATTTATATAGTTGGTGAACTGTCATGTTGTATTCCCACAAATTTTCTAATATATGCCGAGTAGTAAAAATATGATCCGTTATCGATATATTATGTCAAAATCCAAACTGGTAATCCCCAATTATTTATTTGGCATTTCTTATAGCATTTTGGTAGTAATGAGATACCTCTATGAGTATTACACACTGTCTTATTTCCCTTTTTGAAAATGGGTATTATAATACTGTACCTTGCTTCATGGTTCCATATGGAACATAGCAGTTTATGAATTTCTATCATCCTACTAACATTTCACCTCCTCCCTTTATTAACTCTGCTGGAATTAAATCTATACCTGGAGATTTATAGTTCTTTAATTTCCTAATAGTTTCTTTGACTTCACTAATAGACCTACTCAGCCCTGGGATTAGTGGTACAGCACTATGGATTTCAATACCCTTAGCCAATTCGGATCTGTCATTAACAATAAAAATACCTCTAAACTTGTTGTTTCATCTACTAAAATTTGATGTTTTAAACATCTAAATAATTAATTAAAATATTCTTATCAAATTACACTACAGGCATACATTAAGTTTGGCTATAGAATCTTAGCATTTCTACTTTCTTCCAACTCCTGGGAAAGAGAAGTAATGTGATCATTAAAAAAAATCACATATAAGATTTTGATAAATATTGACGTTGACCCACTGAAACTGAAAATGGGATTTTTGCAATGCCGTCTGTCTATATCTCCGTCTGGAACCGAAACCATTTTACTGATTAGACTACAGCTTTGTATCGCGGGCCTACATAAAATTCCCCGAAGGGGTGTTTAGAATTAAATTTCCAACCCTAAAATTAAAGGTAGTTTACTAAAGGGCCAAAATTAATAAAAAATTGATTTTCTCAAAATCCTTTCTAATGATTTTTCTTATATATTTCCATGCAGCTCTTTGAAAACATAAATTGATCGTTGTTCTCTTTGGTCGACAGATATGTTCCTCTTTTTTTGTTTTTGTAAGAGAGTATATCATTTCAGTTATTCTCTTTGGAGGAGTGTTTCTGCAACAATGTATATTATTTTGTTGCACAAATATTCCGAGATATTAATAAATGTCTTTATTTTAAGACAAAAGAGAAAGTCTGTGCCGTGCACCCCACCATTTATTTTAGATTTGAAATGTTAAATTTAATCTTTCAAACATCTTATATTAAAACTAAATATCGTATAACACAATTTTGGTAATTTAGTAATAACTTGATCCTTCAAGGAACTAGCACACTTCTGTAGAAATAGGCCTAATCTGATTTTAATGTCACCGCCTAGGACTTAGAATGGGTATCTTTTCCAAAAACCTTAGAAATTGTGACATTCACTGGCTCCAGTAACAGACTGACACGGTCGCATCAAAACAAGGGAAGGGGATCACCGAGCATTCTACCATTGTTTGGTAACTTTAACATATAATTTCACTTGTCATTGAGCCATCATCTTATAATCATTATAATTTACTAACATTGTGAACTGTGGTAGTTGGACACTTTCCCGTCGTGTTATAGTTCCTACATGAAAAATAAAACATTTACAAACAAGAAGCATAACTCGTGTTTAATTGTAAACACTATATAAATCACTTGTTCTTGCACAATCTTATCTCACCTATAATTTACATTTAAGATCCATATAACTGGTTGGTTGATGTCTGAATGTCTAAAGCACATTACTCATGGCCACAGACATTGGCTTCCTCTAGTAGCATGAATTAAGTACTATTCTACACATTTGTCTTTCCAAATTACTGCTGTTCCCTCTTGGTTGGTTTTAAATGCTTTAGGTTTGATCTGTTGCACAGAAAGAGACACCAATGGAGACGTGTTGTGGACCTGGACCTACCCATCGGTGTCTACTATTCAACAGTCCCTTGTCTTGCGCAAGTGTGGACTAGAAGGAGAACATTCTTCAGTCCAGCCCTTCGTGTACGGTCAACTCGGCAAGACGTGGTACTATATCAACTGCACCGAGGTGTTTGACTCGGACAATCTGCCCAGGGTAGGGTTTGGATAAAATATGGATCTAATATGGATGAAAGGAATGTTGTGGTTTAAGCAGTACTAAAGAAGTCTTTTATCTATTTTACAGGTCGCTCAATTTGCTTTAGTTTTGTGGGCCAAAGATTTCTGTCCAGAAAAGTATGAAACACTATGCCGAATACTCAGTAAAACGTACTGTAAAACTGGCAACCCTGCAACCATGCTACAGTTGTATCTATCAGTGGTGACCCGAGGGTCTTGCACCACAGAGGAGAATGGTACATTTCTTGCTAGGGACTTTGAGAGCCGCAGCAATACTTCAGGTCACACCAATCTTAAAGGTGGGTAAACTCTCTCTACATTCAGCATTTACACACAAAATGTCTTATGTTACTTCACACACAATTTAATCATAATCATTATCATTACCATCATCATGAACAGCTTCCAGTCACTGGCCAGGTCTGTTTTGGAAATAAACCTCTCCAACGTATCCTTTCTTCCCACCTCCTCGCCTCCTCCACATTGACCCAATCTTCTTCTCTTTACTCAACACTTCTCTGCACTCTCTTCATCCACCTGTCCCTTGGTCCATCCTGCCACCCACTTCACTATCCAGCATCTTCTTTGCTATCTTCTCCCCATTCTTCTCAAATGACCATACCACCTTAATTGTGCCTTCTATCCTGTCCTGCATTGGCTCCTCAACTATTCCTCTCACCCTTTCATTTCTCATCCTATTTATTCTTGTCACTCATATAGTAGGCTACTTCTCAAACATTTCATTTCACAGGCTTGAATTCTCTTTTAAAGGTGGCACCACAGCCACCGGACTGCACTTTACTTGACATGACTGGAGTCCAGTGTGATTTTCTATACAATGTTTATTTATTGTTTAGACACCACTGTGACCAGACTTGACCGGACTTGACATAATCTGCCGACCAGAGTCAGGTTGTGTACAGTCCCAATTGGAAAACTAACTTGAGTCTGTTTCCCCCACCACTCTTAACAACACTATCTCCAGCACGTGAGCAGTTGTTCACATACCGTACGTCTACCATTTTCATATATCAAATTTTATTTAAAGTACAAATTTAAAATATTTACAATCTTATTTAAAGTGTCTATATATTCTTATTAAAAATAAGTTATTATTATTAGCACCGCGTATTACTACCCGTTCGGGTTATACGCACTTACGTTAATGTGTAATGGTAGGGTGATTGTGAGATGGAATGGAGGACCTACAGTTTAACGTTGAATCCGAACCACGGTGGAGACCTGGCATTCCCCACATTCACAAGATGTCTTGTCAGAGGTGAAGGAAGGGTTTGGTAATCAGAATAAGTTATTGAATAATAAAATTCGATTTTATATTATATATATATTATATTTTATATTTAGCACTGCGTCTTACTACCCGTTCGGGTTATACACTTTAAGTACTAATTACTCTAATGGATTAGGAATTGGGAAGGTTGAATTAGAGGAAGTGAACCCGCATTTGCGTGGAGGGAGAGTGGAAAACCATTTAGGAAAAACCACCCCCAGTTCACCCGACCAAGATTCGAACCTCGATCTCCCCGTCCTCAGTAGTCGAGCTCAACACGACAAGCGCGTTAGCCAACTACGCCACCAAGGCAGGTATATTCGACTTTGTAAACCATTCTAATATCATTAATATCATTGCTTCCTATTCGATAGCACTAACTCACAGCAATCCAAAAATTCTTCATGTGATTCGGATCTAGAACTTAAATCCAATAACTCTTTCCCGGAATTCATATTTATGCTGAGAGAAATGCAAAATAAACTGAGGTGTTCTCGACCACACAGTCAACTCAAGTCTGTTCGCTGTGGCGCATATTCTCATAGTCCGGTCATGTCAAATTAAGCCCAATCATGTCGAGTAAAGTCCAGTCCGATGGCTGTGGCGCCCTACTTTAATCCTTCATTACTCACATTTCAGTTGCGTATGTTATTATTAGTAAATAATATGTCCTCTAAATTTTACTCCTGTTCACCTACTTGGCACATCCTTGCTCCAAATTAGATTTTTTACTCTTATGAAAAAAGCTTCTGCTTCCTCACTGATTTCTCTTAGGTTTCTTACACTTACCTCTATCACACTCCCCAGATATTTAAATCTTTCCACTATCTTCTACTGCACTCCTCCTACTGTCATACTCGTCGTACAGGGGTTATCAAAAAGTTTCAATACTGGTTCTGTAAAAGGAAAATGGAGCGCAGCATGGGAATGTGTGCACTGGTGTGGCGGGTTGTGACCTTCAGCTTTTAGTACTTTCACCCTCATTTTGGTGAAAACAATATTAAAAAATATCTAACCACTTCTTAAATAATTGCAGTTGACAGCCAGTCCCTTAGTTAAAAAAAAAGTCCATTGTGTTTCAAGTTTACTTTGTAATGTGCAGTCAGAGTAAACTTATTTGTGTGGCAGGACTTAGTGCCGACGAGGTTAGGGGCTAGACACGGGGGAGGGCGCTACCTGAAGAATGCTCGGCGACCGCCAGCCGACAGGTTAACTCGAGGAGCTCATATTTTGTATCTGCCTTCCAGTACATTTGAGTTTAAAGTGAGTCGTTTGAATAATGCTCACTTGATTGCGCTGTAGTCACTGGTGATCGCACCTAGCGATCCCAACGTTGAAGGAGTAAAGCCTTGAAAAGAAGTGCAACACCTTTAACCTGGCGGCTGTAACTCTGTACTTTCCTTCTTTGTGCCCTGGGCACTGGATGACTCCTGGATAGCTCAATAGTACAGCATTGGTGTACTAAGCCGAAGGTCCTGGGTTGGATTCTCGTGTTCAGGTGTCATTTTTCAATTCTCATAATATGATATCTAGATGGAGAATTCCGCTCTAAAAGCATAAATAATAGCTTCGGCTATTTGATTCTTAATATGCAATCCTGTACAATTCTAATTCGCGCTACCTGTCCTGCCTACCATAATCTACAAAACTTGATTATCCTAACAATGTCTTGGGATGAGTACAGGGCATACAACTCATCATTATGTAACCTATTCCTCTCCTCAGTAGTTTCATCCCTTTTAAAAGCATATATCTTCCCAAGCACCTTGTTTTTGAACACCTTTAATTGTTTTTTGTCATGTAAGTAAGAAACCACGCTTTACACCCATAGAGAACAACCGGTAAAATTATTGTTTCTTAGTTTTATATTCCTAGACAGTAGGCAAGATGCTAACAACTTACTTAATGAGTAAAAGATGCGCTTCCCGACAATTTTTTTCCCTAGTTTTCAGTATAGTACCGTTATTGCTGGTAAAAATTGTTCCTAAATATTTGAATTCATTAACCCTATGTTGTTTTTTGTAACATCTAAATTATCGTCTTCAATCTGTGTTCTCCTTGTAGTCATATATTTCCTTATTAGCCTCTAATAAAAATGTCTGCATTTCTCGCCACACCTTCCTTACTCCTGCCCACAAAGCTACATCATCTGTCTATCCTAACAGCTGCATTGTGCTGTTTAATGTCAACCCTTCCTTACTACTGCCCACAAAGCTAAATCATCTGTATATCCTAACAGCTGCATTGTGCTGTTTAATGTCAACCCTTCCCTACTCTCTCATTTCCCTAGTAGCGTACTCAAAGGCTAGATTAAAAAGTAATGGGGAAAGTGAATCTCCTCGTTTCAACCCATTATGTATTTAGAAAGTATCTGATAGGTAAAATCCAACCTGTACCCTGCAACGTGTATCTCTCAAACATAGCCTACCGCAATAATATTTGCCGAATAGTAAAAATCTAGGCCCATGAACTGTTTTTGATCTATTTAATTGAAATCCACACTAATGATCTCCAATTATTTATCCTGCCTATGGTGTCAATCTCATTAAAATTTTCTTAGATAAAATTGTATAGAATGTTGTTAGTGAGATACCTCTATAATCATTACACTGAACACTTAACACTGAAAACTCTCCTTTACTAGGTCATCTTTGTCATTTGTAGGACAACGTACATTGAGGATGACTGTATGGTGCCACCTCCCTGCTTCCACTGTACTCGACACCCTTTTGTTTGTGAATTCTGACATACTCTTATTGCGAATTTCTGTTCATCCATTAAAAAATATGTATTCACCTGATTCTACCATACCATCTCCTGACCATCTAACCTCTTGTCTTGATGTATTCACCTGATTCTACCATACCATCT